>CACRXP010000725.1:222695-237197 GCA_902702965.1 Spirometra erinaceieuropaei
GTATTTCTCGCTCAGCCTATCTCCGAAGATGTGCTCGAGTATGAACACGAAACGTCAGATGAATAAACCTTCTTCCCCAGAGATCGCCTCATCCTCCTCTTCCATATTAACACCTGGGGTCAGCATTTTTGCCTATATCCACAATATATTCTATACGATTATCATTTTCTGCAAAGCGAAATTCGAGGATTTTGTGTGGAGTAGCTTAATGTATATTAAGCTGTGGAAAACCAAATGCTATGCGAAAAGCCAACAGTCACCCGAGGTCCTTCTTTACTCAGTTAACCGCACTTTGATCGAAGAGCATGGGAACCTCAGAGCTCCTATTCTTTATATCAGGACCGATGACAAAAATCCTTAAAATTTTCGGCGATGCTATGGCTCGTTAAACGAAATCACTCCTTAAAAATCAGATCATATGATTGAAGGGTCTGAACAATAAGCCGTGTGCCACAGAAATGACGCAAGTTATGGTAGAGGAAAGAGCAAGGAACGCACGAAAATCAACTTGAACTTGACCGCGAAGCTGAACTCTCTCCGGCCTATTGTCCCACAGAACTGCAAAACCACGGATACGCCTATGAGAAAGTGAGGGTTTCCAGTCGATGCCAACGATAAGATAGCCAGGCTGATATCCGAAATTACCCTACCGACGAATAGACGAAACCCCCTCACCCCTTCTGGACGCTTCGCATACGGTTCCTAGCAGTCCAGACAGCGTCACTTGAATGATTTGAGGACGCGGATAGGCGAGGAGGCGCAAACCGGATTTCTCGCGTTCGCCACGACACACTGTCCCACCGACGCGCCCTCGAACGAGAGAGGACGATTAATGAATCTGCCAGCGGTCGAGGCGACGGTCAAGAAGCACGCTGGCTTAGCTGCATCTGCGCTGCTGTATATGAGGAATGTACTTCGAGGTAAAAGAAGTGCTCAGCGGATCGGGGGAATTGCAATGCCGACGTTTCGGAGAGCTTCTCATGGAGGCAGGTCGGCAGTTTCCGTCCGGTTTCCCCAACCGCCTCGAATACTCCCTTAATATAAGGAGTAACCCTCCAGATTTCGGGTTGTTCTCCTTGAGGTCGTTGTCTGTTTTTTTGACGCTTGCTCGAGGATTCGCCCTCACTAGTGTTGTTGATCGTTCTCCTCGTAGTTTATGCGGAGGAAACCGTCGATAGTATCGATTACTGATACGTGTAGGAAAGAGATGCGTATAAAAATGACTCTAAATTACGCTATTGCATCATTTGCGTCTACGTCGGGATGTTGGATGCATACCAACTCTTTTATGTCGAATTCAATACTCACTGCAAATCCTCGACGTGGAAAAGAGTCGCCATTTTAGCTATTTCTACAGCAAAAGAGTCGGGATGTCCTAAAAAAAAGACAACAGCACGTAGGACACTTCCAGCTTATGAACCTCGGGTAGACCATAGGAAGTGGAGATGACCGGCCAGGCCAAAAAGATAGCCAGACTAGTAATCGGGCATTGATCCTTAATTGCCAAGATCGACCGAGCTATGGACCTGCGCCCGGAATACCAGGCTTTAAGTGCAAACTTGAAGTCAGTTGTGTCAGGCGCTTATGCAAAACCCAAACCTGAGGTTCACCGAAAAGAGGACAGGTGGTGGTCGGAATTCACGCACCAAATGCATAGCATTTTTCCTCAGGTGCATCCGCGTGGCTGAAACGAAACTCACAAAAACATCAAAGTCCGTGGGAAGCCAACAGGCACGCTGACTTGGCTACGAAATGTCGACTCCAAAGAAGACATAATTTAACCTCAATTAGGTCAATGTCAGTCAGTGGCAAAAGGGTGGTCAGTGTCCGTGCATTGAGCGCGATTATAACACGACGTGAAAGGCAAAGGTGAATAAATCAGCATCATCAAGAGCAAAAAGCACATTATTAAAATGTTTGAAGTATGATGTATCTGAAACGTCAGCTTAAATACAATGTGACTATGGGACTCACGCTATCTTCTTCTTCCTCTTCTTTGAGGGATAAAAAATGCGACAAGACATATAAACCTCGAAAAATTAAACATAATTGCATATATAGACATATATATCGCGCTCATCATCTCCCGAAAAAGACGAAGAAGAAGTGAGGGCGAAATCATGGACCATATTGCATTCGAACTGACGTTCCGGAAACTTCCTCGTTTCCATCATCAGATTAGCGTAATTGTTGCACTTGCCGATCTTCAGTTGTTCAGTCTTGCCGCTTGTCTCGTATTGTGGCCGTGCTGTACGCACGAACATTGACCTGCCTTTTTGCCGTTGACTGGCATAGACCGACCAGGAGCTGACCGCTGACAGGCCTGCGTGATCTTTGTTTCCCTTGGGGTCGGCTTAATTGTGGTCAAAGCAACGTGCGGCTTGGCCTCTCACACGTCAGCCGGTGGACAGATCAGTCGTTGCTGTTCAGGTGAGCCGAATACAGCTTCGCGGGGGCAGTGGCCTTACTCCTCCAACACAAACGCCGTACTGTCGTCATGGATAAGGCTGAGTACGGCACAAAACTAGGCAACCTCTTGGTGGACAAGGAATCTTATGCGCCATCGACCGTCAGCGAGTTTAAGAAGCTCGTAAACAGCATAGACAATACGATCGGCAAGCTGAGGAAGGCGGGAGCTCTTACGAGAAGGGAAGCGTTGGCCGCAAAAGCCAGTGATACCGCGATGGCGCGCTTCTACGGCCTACCACAGGTCCACAAGCAGGGGGTGCCGCTACGCCCCATCGTCTCCTTACGTGGTACTCCAACCGTGGGGCTGTCAAACTGGCTGTACCAGCAACTTTGCTTCCTTACCAAGGATTCGGAGTGGACAGTGAAGTCGGCTGAAGAGTTCTTGACGCACATTAAACATCTCGAGGTGGAGGCAGATGAGGTGATGGTGTCATTCGACGTGATCTCATTATTTACCTCCATCCCACCTGCGCTGGCTATCGACACTATTGATGGCTTTCTCCGGTAAATTATGAAGAGACCGACCAACAGCTCAAACGAGCACACATCATCGAGCCCCTATAACTGTGTCTTAAGACCTTCTTTAAATTTAACTGCTAAGTCTACGAACTAAAGAAGGGGACACCGATGGGCTCGCCTCTGTCTGGACTAATTGCTGAAGCGGTTTTGCAGAGACTTGAGCAGCAGGTCTTCAGCTCGTACCCCCCGAACTTATGGGCCAGATACGTCGTCGACACGTTCGTTGTAATCAAGAGGAGCGAGTTGAAGGCTTTCAAGGCGTTGTTGAACTCAATCTTCCCCGACATTCAGTTTACTATGGAAGAGGAAGTCAACAATCAGTTGCCCTTCCTGGACGTACAAGTTACGAGATTGACAGACGGGAAGATAAGGACAACGGTTTACCGTAAGGCAACAAATACTAGGTGGATACTCCACTTCCGAAGCAACCACCCTGTTGGTCATAAACGCAGTTGTGTCAGAACTCTCTTTCAACGTGTTCAAGCACACGGTAACGACGACAGTGGGAGGAAGGCGGAGATGAATTACTTACAGGGCTTTTTTAAAGCCAACGGCTACCCGAAGTCCTTCATGGGCAATTACCTCAAAAAGCCACATTTTGAGCGGTCGAGTGGAGAAAAGCCCAAGTTCTAGCTCTCAATACCCTATGTGAAGAACGTATCAGAGTCAACGGCAAGCATCCTGAAACCTTTTGCGATTGGCGTGGCTCATAAACCAGAATGCACCATCAGACAGTAAATCATGAAGCCCAAAGACCCGCCAGCGATAACAGAACAGTCGGCGGTGGTCTACAGCATACCATGCCTAAATTGCAATGCAAGGCATGTTGGTGAAACGGGCAACCGCCTCGGTACAAGACTGCACGAATACCAACTTGCGATCAACCGCAAGGACAAGCTGTCTTTGGTCTATGGCCATATACGAGAAGTGAACCACAATTGTGCCTTTGAGAAAGCCAGGGTAATTGGTCGAGCCAATGAGAAGATGGCCAGACTGGTGCTCGAAGGTTGGTTCTCGACTGGTACACTCAACCGCGTGCATCATCTGCCGAAGAGGACGAAGAAAACGCGATTACGGATTAATGGATCAGACTTAAGTTGAGCGAAGTTTTAGAAAACCGATTTCTTTCCTCAGAGTAATGCTCTTTTTACTCCTTCTTGTCTTGTGAGTATATATATATCTATATATACATGTATAAGAATATATTTATACCAACCGGATATGTATTGTCATCTATACAAACAAGTTGATTTATCTAAATTTTCCGCCTAATGTTCTGTTGACCGCCGCATTTATGTATTTTTGTTGACCACACTTTGTGCAAATTTACAGCATTATTTTTTCTATTAATCATTCGATAATCACAACAATCCGATTATTATTACCGGGGACCAGTATTGCTTACTCGGCGGTCTTGATTTTTCCGACTTATGCAATCTTCCTTAAATGTTTTTGGAAGTGTGTTCATCTGTTCTGCACGTTATGTTTTATAAAATTTTATAAACTACTTCCAGAGACTTGTTCAACACCTTTATCCTGCGTACGGGTAACAAGTTCTCTTAGCCACAGTATTTAATTCGGTTTTTGGTCGCGAATGTAAGCAGTATACATGTTTCATTCAGGCATGCAAGACAACATATTTATTGCAGTTTTCTTCTATTTAATAATCAGAACAAAATTCAATATCTTACCGGTTTCAGCAAAGCGGTCAGCAAAAACATTGACTTCAGTTTATTAACATTCAGAAGTATTATTAAATGGAACTTGGACATTGGTCACAACCTTCTCAACTCGGAAAGCTATGTGCTATTTGGACTTTACGGACTATTTTGGATGCGTGTTAATTATTTAAAGAGCTACGCATTGTTTACAACTTCCCTTTGATCTCTGGTAATTGTATATTTCAGATGTTCCGTTCAGCCGTGCATAATCACCCCTGGGTGGTAAAAACGTTAGCTAGAATTCTGCTCATTTGGTGAATACATTAACGCAGGCTTGAGGGCAAAGGCATCCTGAAGACGGTAATAACTTCACACTTAAACTATTTTTACCGTTTAGGTATGATCAGTAATAATACTTCCGTTGAATTGAGCGCCAGCGAAGACAGTCAGCCAAGTAGAAATAATCACAAGTAAATTCAGTGGCAATTAGTGCTGATGACCCATATGCGCGGGCGCTGACTTCGTGGCATAGTCGAAGTGACAATAAAGACATGTCCAAGCGGCCAAAAAGTCATTTGTGCAAAAACTAGAGCAGTGTTTGAGTAATGTCAAAACCAACATTTCAGCTACGAAAGAGATTGATTCAACCAAAGCATCATACCGTATCGAAATCATTACATGACGAAAAAGATATATATTATGTGCCTTACAGCAAGGTTGTACAAAAAAGGAAATTAATGGGTTCGTAAAACATCTCTGCAATGAAGGAAAACCACAGTTTCAGCCGACCATTTTTTTCTGAAACGTTTGTGCAAAACATGTCGCAAACATGTTGTACACATTTAATGGTGCATGATAAAGAAGTCGAATTTTATCGGCAAACTTGATAAGCAATATATGTTTTGCAATATGCGGTATCATAGATCTGGCGATAATTGTCAGAAAAAAATTTTCCTCCCTAGCAATCACATGTAACTAAACATAAATGGAAATTGAAATTTAAGGGAATGGTTTGTTATCCATACAAATGCCGATCCTTTGTTAAGACGGAGACTGAGGTGCTAATTATAAGTAAAAAACACCATGTTCACCTTGTTTATTCGCGTAAACTGTTCAGAAACATACTCTTTTTCATGCGGATTTAGCTCATTGAAAATGGATGAGGTAGGATCCACACGGACTTCATCGAAACTTTACGCTATCTTATTTTCGCGAAATGCTCTATATTAAAAACCGTTCTAAACTGGATAAATCAATTTGGGCGTAGTTTTCATAAACAGCAGACTTGCAGTACCTCGCGAATTTTATAAAGCAGATCCTATAGCGCTGGAAGTTGTTTTTTGCTCCACGTAAACCAAGTGAAGCAGGACGTAAACAAACAGATTAATTTGATAAACCTGTAGAGTTTAAGACTTTCAAATATTTAGACATGTAGATCTACGTACTAATGTCATTGAACATGATAATGAAGCCTACAGACAAGAATTTGTTTAAACTACTAGTGATGCCACGCCATTTACGAGTACAAAACGAGAACCGGTGAAAGGATCCCTCAATAAGTGCATATTATAACTGATGTCCTCTCTTATTTCCCAAAAAGATTTTTGGGTAGCGTCAATACGACATTTGCGAATGTCATGGGCAGAAAGCTAGCTGTTAAAGCATTATCGTCTCGAACACCCAGTTTAGTTACGCACGACATTATGGATCAGAAAATGGAACATGGGGAAACCACAAACATTGCGGAGCTGATTTTAGATTACACACATTAAGAGATAATTCAAACGTCAGGAGTAATGCCGATTAACATGTTTCAGTCCAATTCCGTGGAATTGAGCATTGAACCCGTAAAGCTGATGCTAACGTTCAAATTACGTCCATTCAGTTCATGCTACTTGAAACTCTGATGTTCATTTTCGATTGTCAACGGTCACACAAGCACTGACTTGAAGTTAATTACCTCGTAGAAAAGCGCCACCGTATTTAAACCGGGTCAGGAAGCTGGCTTTTGAAGAAGCTTCCTTTCCAGCAAGACTTGGGTCTGTAAAAATATCTTTTTTACTTTGTATGAGGTGTTCTCACTGATAATCTATGCATTATGAACTCAAACGTGTTTCATAGAGAACATGCAAAAAATATCAGTTTTTAATGCCTTTGGCGAGAAATTGCGTCACGCTTAAAAATCTATGCTTGGTAAAAGAATAGGTTCGGACTTAACCAAGTTTTGTCGTGACAATTTTTAGGACCGTAAAATGTCTAATTATAAAACATCGTACATCTACATTTATTAATGTCGCTTCTGAACCTTCAATACACTTTAGGTGTACCGCACGATTTTGTGGAGCCCACATGATATCCTTCTAGTGGAGTGTACAAATATTTGAATTTCTTCTTGAAGCCCTTTATGCAAATTTGGCGGCCCATTAGGTTCAGAATTATAAGGGAATTAAAGAAAAAAATTAAGGTCTGATTAAAATCTTTGTTCAGATACTAATTATAAAAGATACGTATTTTAATATGAAGGAAGTAAATGAACGAACATTATTATGCATAGTTTCTGTAAAACGCATTAGAAATTCTGGAAGCATCGAAAATCAGTAGGAAAAATTCACAATGAATAAGACGTCACTTTTTACAGAAAACTATTTTCAGACGGCCAGAGGATAATGTCGTTCAAATGCTGGCATCCTAGCGTGACTGGACCACCTTTGGAATAGACCCTACGATAATTAATATCACAACTCATCTAAAATTATTTCTTCGAGTAGAAAATGCGTTTCAATATGGTACTAAACATTTCGTGAAATAGCGCATTTACCGTAACCAACCGACAATTCGGTACAGTATAGGCAAGTGGACTCTTAGGTCGGCGACGTGAAGTAAACGTATATCCTTGTTGCGATCGGCTGACAGGTAGCCCACGTTGCAGTGATGTCCCAGTTTCGTGATTTATGCTAAGAGTATCCATTTTTCGGGACCGCATTGTTAGTCAGTTGCATATGGAGGGTTTTTTCTAACCGGGCATGACCCTACTTACACAAAAATAATTAACGTGCGAGTCTCTAGAGGGTCATTGCCCACTAAATCACCGAGATGGCAGACATTGATGCGATGAATGTGAGAAAGGGAGTCTTTATGAAATTCATTGATCATGCATCGTCCGATTCCACCTAAAATTGGGCATTTACTGACAACGTGCTATCCATAATTTATATGGTATTTAAGATAAGCTATAACTGCTGGTGCTCGCCGTTGAGTGCAGAGTACGCTGTAGATCTGCTGTATATAATACATAATGGGAATTAACGTATTTCATATAAAGTGTTCAGTTTAATCAAATCTGTTAAGTCTAGAATATTCCGTCCCCTGTAATCTCTTTTGTAATTGTTAAAATGCAAATTCAGAGTAACTTTCATAAAAGTGTAATTGATTAATTTAACATCCAGATGATGTTCTGTGCTACTTATTTCGCACCAAGAAAACATCATGAAAGATCGAAACAGAGGAGTAGTTCGGCCTCTCCTATAAAATATGTAATACAATGCATGGTAAGGTAATCTAATATGAGGTCGATTGTCGGCTAAGCCATAGAAGAAAAGGGGTAATACTGTTTTGAAAGAGGTCCGAGTGCACTTACCGCTTAAATCGCGCTGTGATGGGCCGATCACGGTGCGCTCACACAATATCAAGAGCTGCCGGATCGCACGATGTCGAGGGTGATCGCGTTAAGACTGCTGTTTCAAAGGGATCACCTCGCCCGTCCAAAAATATGCACACCCCCTATACCTACCTCTTCTTATGCCACCTACCCCCACAGTCTCAGACTGCAGGTCTTTCAATGCCTCTGAAATACGCACTACTCATATCGATCGTCGAGTGACTTTTCTCTACCCTCTTGCCACTAATGAGTCTGACATCGCATTGTGTCTTCGCCATCGTTCTTTAGTTGGTAATCAGTGTACGCGGACGTGCCGGGGTAACCATTACTGCTAAGTTTATGTTCGCGTACACCTTATTATAGTTACTCCATTTCTTAGACGTTGTATCTACTGGTCCTTATGCCCTTTTGTTTATGTTGGTGCTTATAAACCATTGAGGAGTACATTTGTATTTGGGTGTCGGTCTTGGTTTTATTAGCGTGTTTTGTTAGACCTGGTTATATAGCCTCAGCTGATGGGCAGAATACCGTCGGAATTGGAGATATGGGTCATGGCTAGGGGTTAGGTGTTATGAGTTACGGTAAGGGGTAAGAGTTACGATTAGCGGTTAGGGTTAGGGGTTAGCGCAACAGTTTCTAACGACTCGAAGTACAATCGCGCATTTCCAATAGCTTTTCTTTGCATAGAATTACTTGACCTCGTCGCCTGTGCATTTCCCGGCCCCATCTGTAAAAACCACTATTACCGCCGGTCTCGTATCACAGGTGGCTGGCATTTGTTTGCTTCAGACGGGGTAACATAACCACACCGGACCCGTTTTTTCACGGCTTTTATCTCTCCTCATCCGGGGACTCGGCAACATTGAGTGTCCTTTTGGCATGACAATAAGGCTTGGTACGCGTTGATGCAAAATGACCAGTCGGTTGTTGCGACTCATGAAAGTAGCGAGCCTAAATATATTTGCGAGTAGGAGGGTTAATCTGCAAATCTCCTTCCGCTCCTTAGTGTCTGTGTTCATGCGAGTTTTTGCAAATCACTTTTCTCTTTATTGGATCGTCAAGTTTTGCTAGCGTATTATAGGCGTAGTTACCGTGTTTGGACTAGCTTCGTTCCTACTGGCTATCAGTTTCACAAGCCACAACATATTCAGCGCTCCTTTTGGCAATAAACCTACAGCATATATCAAATTTAGAACTTTAAATACTAAAAAAGTAGGAAAGCTGTGTATATTTCACAGTCGACAAAGATTTTCGCTAAGGCATAATCGAACGGTGGATTGCCTACAAATGTCGCCCGTACTATGCGTCTTTCACTCATTGCAGCAAACCTAGTCGCATCATCGCGGAACATTTCCCCTTGGGGTGATCAACGGTCATGCCGGGATGGCAAAGTAAACGCTTTCTGCATAAACCACTATTAATGCGGTAGATATTGCGTTAACCGACAAGTCAAACAGATACCGCAAAATTTTAACATCTATTGCGACGTGGGAGGCCAACGAATACAGTCCGTCGGGGGAAGGGCATTTTTCTGACACTGTGCCCCCGTTTACGGTTGCCGACCGCAATGACTATGTGCGGCGTTTGTGCCATTTTATGGGCAATTAGCCTTCAGCCCAGATTCAATACGTTCGCAATATTTCGTCTACTACTTCACCCCAATTATTCTTTTTCCATCTTTAAAAAAAAGTCAAGTCGACAAACGCATGTATTCCCTATTTCGTCACTAGGCCATGTAGTCGCATAAAAATGAAAATATGAGAAGTTGACAGGGTTTGTACTTGTGTCAGGGGGTGATTGATAGTCAGCGTTTCCATGCCAAAAACATGATGAGGTCGGTGTGTTGTGACCCTTGGAGCGAGGGTGGAGCGGGAGGGTGACATGGGCAAATCGAGTGTACGCAGAAAACATAGCACTGCCATGGGGAGGGGGGGGGTTGGGGCGACGGGCGATTATTGCGGGCAGCCTTCATGACCGGTCTGCCGCCATTGGTCCGTGGCGTCAAGGTCATTCACCTTCGAAGAGAGCGGTTCCAGACACGGTGACCTGCAGCCAATCGACCGACTTCCACCCGGACGCACGTGTGTCCACGGAGTCGCAGTTGCCCATACGCCACTTGAACGTACCGCCGCACTGCAACCAGCAACCTGACCAACTGGGACACCACCCCTCGACTAATGCAACACACACCGATTGGAAACTTAGTGAGCTTGGTCTATGAGCCTACAAAAACGGTTGTCACCACTGACTTACGGACCCTCGGGCAGAACTGGTTGCAGTCAACACCAGCTCTGCGTTCGCCAGAGCCACTGGCGCTAGAGAAGATAACGAAATCTTCTGTATACATAAAATCCGTCAGTCTGATGCCTTTTCCTCGATAATTGTAACGCTCTAACAACACGCTCTCCCCGCCTAGCCGCCGCACGATCATCAACGTGGATTGACGTTGACCACGGAGGACAGGGCGCCTGTATTAGTGTCTTTGCCGGTCTTTTACCCTCCGCTTTGGCTGTAGATAGCACACATTGGCGCAGACCCCTGGAGAGGTCTACTGGTGTCCGACAGACATTCTGAAGGACTTATGTGACATCGTCTCGACAAATCGCATCGACTAGATGTGTGAGTAGAGAACTGAACAGAACAATCTGTTTCACCTCTGTTTTAGAGTTTTGGAAACTCTCACTGTAAAATCAAAAGGGTACTTTGACGAGCATACGTCTGCTTTCGATAAATTCTCTTCAAGCCTGTACATTGATATGGCTATTTAAGTAATGCATTAAAAGATACGGACAAGTATGTAATTAAGCTGTAGCTCGGGTGTGGAGGTGGGAGGGGAGAGTGAAACACCGCAATTCCAGTCAGCGCCAGGGAACCGGCGCGTCCCGGCGAAGGTAATTACATGCGGGTGGCTGGCTTGGTCGCTTTGACCCATAGCAAATGTGGGGCCTGTATGAAGTTCTTCTGTGCGCATAGGACCGGCCCGCGTGGCCTGATTGCAGCCGCCTATGCTGTAGCCAACAAGCGCTCTCCAAGTGATTTTGAATAGCATGAGGGGACCTTGTAAAGCGCTTTGAATGCTTCTCTAGCGTCTACACGATAAACTGTGTTTGCCATGTGCGCATGTAATTACCTTCGTCGGGACCCACTTTCTCCCTTGCGCTGACTGCAATTGTGGTGCTTCACTCTCCCCATCTATTCCCCTACCCTTCCCAAACCCGAGCTAGGGCTTAATAATCTACTTGCCCGTATCTTTTAATGCATTACTTCAATAGCCATATGAATATACAGACATAAATAGAATTTTCCGAAAGCAGACGTGTACTCACCAAATTACCTTCTGAGTTTTCACCTCTGCCTAGGCAGTACGGTTTGTATCCATGTACTATTTTTTCCAGACGTCTTGTTGTATGGCTAACATATCCCGCTATACGGCAGCACCAACTTGACCTGCAACGATAGCCAGTCATTACCTCTAAAAGGTGGGGGGAAGTCAATGAAGTATACGCATAGATTCGTCACATAGTAGGCAATCGTGGTCGCTGTCTCTAGGCGCCGTCTTAGTATTACGCCAACTGCGTCACCTAAAGAAGGAAGCCTTATAAACAAATTTTTCTCTTCTTCAGCTGCCCTGGTGGGCTTTGCAGTTGCCATGTTTAATTCTCAAAACTTATGGCCTTTAGCCTATTTTATAGTTCAGTACTCGCTGCCGCATTAAATGATTTGATGAATTACTGCACAAGTACAATGCGTGACCTATCTCATGAAATCTGATAACGGAATCTGATGAGAGAATTTCTGGACGCATTTGACATTGAGCATTTTGTTGGCTCATACACTTCCTTCAATAGAATGTCCTTTTCTTGTGCAGACATTGTGTTTATGTAATTATACCAGGTATAATATTAGTAAATTTGGGCAAAAATTGACGTTGGAATATATTCGTGCAATTGCCTGTGCTAATACATGTCCTAGACTCCGGCTACGCATCTGAGCGACATTTTCATTGAAAGGACAGTATTTTACCCGCGAGAGTTTTAATGAACAAATTAAGCCGGACTAGAAATTTTATTTTATGTCCGATCTTAACTATGGTGATCAACCTGCCAACAAGAAGTTTATTTTAACAAAATCAGACGTTTTATCATTTTCTAAGTGACAAATTAGCAGGTCCGTGCGATTCGGTGTCCTAAAATGCAGTAACAACGCAGATAGGCGTTCCTTAGTTTAAATGGGCTGAAACTGTTTTGCCGTTTGGAAAATTATAACTGATGTCACATAAATGACCACCACCGAATGGGCATTTCGAGTTTTAAACATATGAAACACTACTTGTCGTGTAGGTTAGCTTTTGTGCACACTTTATTCAGAAATAGAGCGAGCAAAACATAAATAGTTTCAGCAAAATATCGCTATTTATATGGGCGCTCTGTCATGCATTCAAAATCGAAGAGCAGAGTCTAAATGCGAGCAAAATCAGTGGAAATGGCCTCAATATATAGAGAAAGGCATGGTCTTACGTTTACGGTAGAAAAATATTAATATTGCTTAGGAACGCGAAAGAAACCGCGATAGTGTCTAATTTTTACTTGACCGCACGGTGCAAAAATACAAAGTACACAGAAATCCGTCCACGGAGTGCAGTAATTACGCAATTCCTAAAGAGGTAACTTATGAAGGAAAGTTTTTTTATTGATCCAAATCATATTCGCTGGTGACTTTCGTAGTGGACAGCCATTTATCTCGAACATGAAGTTTCATGTTTAAATGAGTCTTCACATGTGACCCAAACGACCATCTTCGGGAAAAGGAGCGCCCGAACGCTCGCCAATTCGGTAAATGCCTTCAAGAGCAATCTTATTTTAAAGTTCTCAACAGACAGGTAATTCAGAATCTGTCCTTATGGGCGATCGGGAGAAAGCACTGAAAATCATTAAGTATTCAGCAAAATTTTGAGGCCGATCTGAAACTTAACGTAATCAAACAAGAACGAAAAGTGTAAATTTATTAAACGGAAGAAAATTCCTCTTTATAAGCAGTAAATGACATGTTTGCGATCACGCCTGTCAGTTCAATCTAAATTTATGTGGCACCGATCGCCTCATGGCATGTCACCTTATGAAAACATTTGTTCCTACGGCGTCCCAATCGGTGAAATCAAGCAAATTCCAGCCTCTCTTGTTGCAACCCACTACTGACTGGAAGACTGTTTTGGAATATACACTCAGAATGTAGGCAGTTGACAAACGGTCATATATGAAATCACACTATTTATTAAACGATATTTAGACGTATACTACACTAAAACACTGTTATAGACGTTATGTTTTTGGTATGGGAATACATTCTAAACATCCAAAAACCAACTTTCCTTATTTGGGCCCATTTCTGACGTTTACGGGATATTGCGTATTTCTAAAATAAATCGGGATTTCTAAACAACTCAACACTGCTCTTAATGTTTCTTTTGTTTTTAATTTTTTCAAACTTGCACTTAATTAACATAGACATCTAACTCACGAAATGATGTCGGTTTGCGAGTGATTGGCAATCATCCGTAAATTTCGACACATTTCAGGAGTTATATCACTAACTGTAGGTTCCATGCAGTAAAACTGAGAAAACTTTCTCACAATTAATCTACTGACATACACATGCGCGGAAGCGGACATTTACGTAGGACAAAGGCAGAGTATTATTACGGAGAGCCAATGAACATACCAGGTCATTCAACGTTTATTTAATTTAAGCAAATTTCCTCTGTACGCGAAATGGCTGAAATGGAGAATCCATGAATAATGTTTCACAGTATGCTGTCGAAATCCGTGAATGTCAGTGAATATGAGGACGGCTTTATAACATTCAAAGGATTATCAAAGTGCTTATTGACGCCAAAATTAAAAATCCCCTCGCATGTTTCATTTCTGCTGAATTTACAGATGTTAGGTTATTTGGTTTTACTTACGCGCAAACAGAGACAGAACGTATCACGCCATATGTTTCAGTGTTTCTGCGATATTGACCCACTTATGCATAAGAACCTGCGACAATTGTGTATTTTAACAACAGTTCAGGCAACGTTTATCTGCTAAAAGATGCAAAGAGGCGAGTTCCGGGAAGTAGTCGTGAAAAAGGAGACAAGATTGCTGCAACAAGAGCTTTACTAGCCCAACGTCTCGGATTCCCACCCGAATCCAT
>CACRXP010000725.1:238529-251509 GCA_902702965.1 Spirometra erinaceieuropaei
TCCCCTGGACCACAGAAAACGCTTGGCAACAATTCTAACCAACAAAAAACGAGTCAGACAGAAGAGGATTACTGCGCAACCACGCAGATGACCTGCATCCCAGGGGGAGCGTAAGTGCATCTACAGGCAGGGTACCGGATGTCAGGGCACACTACGCTACGAGGATCATGGTTTGCGGCATAATGGCCTAGCAGGGGTACGCAATCATCTAGACCCAGAAGTCAGGGACACAGCGGTTCATACAGAGACCATGGGTAGTCGTGATGTAGGGTGATTACAATGGTTATCCGTTCGCTGGAGTCTCTGATAAAAAATGGCCAAGCCAAGCTGAAATAAAGTTCGGAAGTGTACTTATTCGGGGGAATTCGCAGAAATACCCGCAGTGTTTGGGGATTGTCACCGACACAACGAGAAGTTGGGAAGATATCTAGCTAGCAGTTTGGACGCTGACCATCGATATTTTAGTTGGCTCGAGGAGTGACCAAATGCCTTATAGCATAAGGGGGGAGGAAAAGAGTTCAGGTATCCGGACACTCCGGGATGTGGATGAATACCTTCATCTGGTGACGAAACCACCGGTTGCTCCGGTGTGAGCAGGGTATTAACTTTTCTCATTCCGACTGCACATTTTAAATCCAGCAATAACGGACGGTTGAGTGATCTGAACTGGACACTACGGTCGGTCATGATGATAAAACAGGAACTCCCGAGTGCAACCCACGGGACAAGAAACAGTTCCACCACAATGTGTGGCTTCATCTCCGCCTATAGAGTGCCCTGAAGCGACCTGCGGGTGTTCACCCCAGGAATACCGATCATTACTCCTTTTTGGGCATTGCTTAGCACGCTGTGATGTTATAGAAGATTCCGACTTTGCAAAGTGTATGGCCATTGGTCTCGTGGTAGTTTGGCCAGATCATGCTTGCTTGGTTGCGCGCAATGAGGGATATATGTGGAATTCGTGGACTTTTCAGGAGTTAACAGTAACTCACTATCATATAGAATGAGTGGGGAAAGATTTTCTGTTCTCTCCGTTACTGTGGTTTATGGATGCTTCAGTTGTATATAAAAAAACATAGGGACTTTGCTTGCGGCATCTCTGCAGAAGCGCAAACCTATAGTTTCAAATAAGCATGCACTTTGAGATTGCGAACATTTATGCACTGTATCCTTTTTCTGCTTCGTACGGTTCTGCTGAACATTTAAAAAGAACGAGCCACCAACCGCCAACTATATCAAACTGGTGTATTCTAGGATATTTCTCGCTCAAACGATTAAGTCGGTGCTAACAAATTAGTTAGAACAGAGGAAAACGTTTAAGCACGTTCATATTTAAAACACGCAACGGCCGCGAAATCATCATTCATTTGTGGTTACGCTTAGGCGTTGACTTTTGTACAAAAAAATTCACACGAAAGGTCGACGCCGGACGGCCGAAATGGTGCGCAACTAGGGTGGCCTTAAAAAAGCTCCTAAAATGAGGGTTCGGTTTTTATGCGAAAGTTCCCATTCAGGTGGATTTCGATGAGGTAATGCGTGGGAGTGCGCATTTTGCGGCGTCTATTTATATTGCCGATAGCATTATTCCCTCTATTCGACTTTATGCCCGTAGTTTGGACATTATGCAAATAAATAAACCTCTATGTGATCTGCAATTTGACTGCGTGGCTTGGAACGCAACGATTCACTAAAGTGGACTTATTAATGACAGCGGCATTTCAGTATCGTTCTGATTATTACGTTCTCTATCAGGAGTTAACTTTGTAAACTCACAAAGGAATGGTAAATTAAAGCTCCCATGGGCCCGATAATGTTACTGGTATTTTGTCCAGCTATGATCAAGTCTTGTGGATCCTCGGCGTTCAGGTATATAGAAGATCAAAAGCAAAATGTCACTGTTTAAGCTCATCCCACGAACTACATACGTGGTCCAAATTTAAAATATTCAAGTCTACCTGTCGCGGGTTCGCAGTTCATTTCTTTACGCCGCTGACTGTATTCAAGCCGTGTTCTCTCTGTAAATTGTTCGAATCCTAGCGACTCTCAAAACCCGTTTTACAGTCTGGTCTTTATTCGCATAACCTGTCTGTTGGTTATTTTCCGTACTGGTCGGACCAATGTTCTCGTTGGTTATATTCTTAGAGTAAAATTGCGCTACTGATTAACACGACAATCTCTCGGCATTTTTATTGCGTATTTAAGAATAAACATGCAAATTATATTTCGGAGAGATAACTGTGCAGTCGTTATATCTTACGTCAGCGGATTTTGGGTTCCTAAATAACTGGAGGTCAATTGTATAATATGTCTGACAGTTCGCAGGCCAGGTGATTCAGTGTAAAGTCCTGGCACCGTTGCTCAGATCGATGCGGTATTTAAGCATGGGAGAATGAAAAGCGCCAACTTTTAGCAAGGATATGCATTTATGAAAGCTTATTTTTAAATTTATTGTCAAATAATAGGAGTCCCTGTCTTCTCCATTGATTGCTCTGCTAGCCTTCTTGGCTACTACTAGCGGATTTCTCGGTCGGTAAGTGCGGTTGTTGCTATTTACCTGTCTGGATAGGAGTCCCCATATATACCTAATACGTTTAAAATCAAGACCCGAAGGTAATCACTTCATAACATCACTTTAATTATTCATTGCCCAGATTTTTGTCCCTGGATAGTATATAAACTTAGGGTGTCTTATTGAAATTACTCACGTTCATCATTGAAACGGAAACAACCTACAGCAATTAGAACGATCATACCTCGGGTGTCCTTGACATTATCTTGCCATAGGTGGCTGATGGTCGGGGGAGGAGAGAGTGCGATGCACTCTCAGCAAGTCGGCCTCATTTACTATTAATGTACGTTTAGGTCCTCGATGCTGCGCATACACTGTGGGGTCCACAATTGATGTCGTCACATATCAGGGTCGACCACGCGTGTTTCGTGGTCAGGATTGCCTCGACACATATGCTTCAGCTATATGCACTCTTTTTTAGCCTTTCTCTGGGTAAAAGTGCAATTAACAGGTCGATTTGAGGAGCAAGACGATTTGTGAACGCAAACTGTTGGGCCGGTCTCATTCTGTTAGTCGACGGTCACAACCGACTTCACCTAAACACAAGTGAACTTTCACATTATGGCGACGAGCTGACAGAGTATGGGATGCGTGAAGGTTTTAGGCCCACCCTAGTCTCCTATCTGATATTAAGATTTGTTTCTAGCAGATAAAGTTAGTCTTCTTTAGAGCATGGAGACAACTCAGCGACACTTGGTATTTGGTGGGCGAAACAATCGCTCATTTTACCTAACGCGCAGAACATAAATACCGATAATATTCCCAAGTGGCTCCTTTTCGAAATGTTCGTCGTTATGTATCTAGCGCTTGTTCTTTTCATTCAGTCATGAATATCGCTAGCGATGGCACTATTTGAGTTAGGCGGCAAGAGCAAAAATGCGATCTTCTTAAAAAGTATTTCTACTTTGAACCTTTTTAAGAACATCATACTTGCCTCTTTTGCAACCTGATGTCTTTTAAGGCGACGTGAAGAACAATACCAATGAAATTTAATGCATTCCGCTCAAGTAAAGTTGACTTTAAAAGTTGATTATCGACATTCAGTTGCCATTCTGAGACCATGCCGCGGCTCGCCGTGCATAGCTTTCCCATCCTAACTGACGGCTAAGATGTTAGTCTTTATCATTATATTTGAATACCATTAGACTCACTGCTTTTGCTATACAATACACTGACCATTTGGCAGCTTGCATTTTGTAGATGCGAATTCCCAGTTATTATATTTGCCGCATAATGAGATACCACCCCGTCAGATGTGTTAACCTCGACTTTAATTTTGGTGCAATGAACTTTAATGACGCGTGGATCGATGGCCAGTAAATGCGAAAAACAAAGAGTGAATGTGGGCTTTGATATCGATCTGTCTAAATTAGCATCCCGTTCTCAAAATGATATCGGGTGGTGTGATTTCAATTTGCCCAAAATGAATAAGCAGATATGATTGATTAAATACAAGGGTTTTCCATTTTTGGTAGTGTAAATTTTGAAATTAAGTAGAATGGAAACGCGAAATGGCCGTTAAAAAGCCGACCGTATTCGGCTGACCTGTGAAGGCTCAAGGAAGGCATAAGGACATAAAGGCATAAAATATTTATAGTACGTAGATGCCGTTGGGTCACATGCGTACATTAATTAACGGCTCTTGTGATAATCAATGGGGATCGTAATTAAGGCGATGATGGCTCGTCAGTCCACGTGTGAGTCGTTAATTGTCGCAATTTTATCATCCGTGTTGGATGCTGACGTGATGATAACTCGGCAGTTGGTGCCTTGTCACTAGGGTAGTTAAGCCCTCGCGCCCAACTCTGATGAGGAGTTCTAGTGAGAATCGGAAATGCCAGGCCGATAAACTTCCTGTTCCAGAGATCGCATCTTCTTCTCCTTCTTCTGAACGGCTTTCTGGAGCTTGCATGTTCGCTTCTATCGGCAGTCCAACAGATGTTCAAGGTGTTACAATTAAATATATGTGGGATCCAGGCGATTGCGGTTCCTTTCCATTAATTCATTATCTGGCCTGCTTCAAACAGCGCTTTCAGCTTTTCAGTATTACACTCAAAAGTATTATGAATATTTACCCAGTAATCATGCACATACAAGTCACATCTACTGTAGTTAGTTGTGAAACGACAGACAAAACGATCGTGTCCAGTAATAGGTGTATCGCCACGATAATCCAGATTTTTACAGCAATGTGTCTACGCGTATTGATTTCTGAAATCTTCCTAGTTCGGATCTTGTTACTAGCGACAGAAACGGTCCGATGGATGCTTTGCGGGTCCAGGACGTTGCTCGAACAGAGCAAACTAAGTACTGTTAAAGGGACCTATTTAAGCGATGTTTACCGTTGGGCAAGCATAAAATTAGTCTTTACGTACAAACAGAAAGTTAAATGCGAGTCATTTATACGGCGCAGATAACCCACTGTTTATCTTACTCAGCCTTGTCACCACCGTTTGTAAATTTTATTCATGCCCGCTGACCGCGCGACCGATTACATTAAGGACGAACGCTGTGCTTTTGTCGAGATTTTTGCTTGCATTTAGTAAGGCAGTTTAACCATGAACAAATTTCCGTCTCATCCAGGGGGTTTTTTAGATATCCAGTTAAGCCCACTATTATCCTCTAAAGTTTTACGTAGTCATATGGACCCAAAACATAAGGTCTAAAAATGAATCGTTCGCAGGGCTGCAAGCAGGGGTTTTGTTAATCAAATCCCCCCCCCCAAAGCACGATTTTGACATTTTTAATAAAACGAAATTAACATGCTATTATTGTATACTATTCTTGTCGTGACAAAATCTTTATTCTTCGTAAATAGCATACTGTTCGTTTTTAGGGCTCAATGAACTGAATCATTATACTACCAACTGGCGAAATGTTTTATCTGGCATATATGCCTTAATAAATGCGACCTAATCAACATATTTTGCCTAGTACAAATAAGACCGAAACGCGTGAACGTGATTTTATAACTATAAATCATAATTTATTCATTTTAAATTTCTCTCCGTCCTAGTCTGCAACGTCCCAGCATTATACAAAGATTTTTGTACGAATGAATTTTGCGCTTTAAACGGCAAGGCCGATAAAAAACAAGTCTTCCCTATGTACGATTGCGAAATCACGACGTAAATAGTAAAAAAAAAAGGCAGACAGCATATTCAAACAGGGGTTTAACAGGCAACTTTTGTGAAAATGACTGGTGTCTGTCTGTTCTCAACTCGACCGACTAGTTTGGAGGAAGATGGCACCGCAGAAGCCTTCTCAAAGCCCTTCTGGGACGCACCGTGGCGATCGGCGACATCCAGAGGGGGTGGTGGCTCCGCGGGCCTCAAAGCGGACTGGGGCAGCCCGCGTCGTGCCTGCCAAGCCGCCAACGGGGAAGGATGTCCGCAGTCATTGCGTGCTGCCAAGGCGTGCGGAGCCAACAGCTCCAACGAGGAGGTCTCCTGCAGGAATCGTTCTCCGCTACCGATGCTGCGTGAGAAGTGTCCGGACGAGCGCGCAAGCAGGCGAAGACGCGCATCTGGCTGGGAGGTTGGGGACGCGTGCGTGATGCAGTAGGCGCCCCGACTGGACTGATTTGAGGAGCTGCTGAGGGAGGTTGGTTTGCGACAGAAGCAGGGCTTGCAATTGCGTGGCTGGAAACAGACTGCACACACAACCATGTATACCACCAAGAGGGTGATGAGAACATAGGCAATGAGAAGGCCGATGAAGCGCTGGTTTCGCGGTTTGGCTGTCGGGTCCGCTTCCGGCTGCAGGGGTTTCATGGATTTGGTAATTTTATTCCCGCGCACATCAATCGCAGAGTCTGCCATCTCGCGGGTTTCGCCTTCCGGCATAGCTGTATTTAATAAACAATGGCGTCCGTAATACGTTATGTTATTTTGTAAAAGAAAAATTTCTTTCCCATTTAAAAGTAAATACTTCTAAACTAAGCATGTGTCAGCAGCCCATCGGTCGCTTAAATACAGTAGATGTGCTAACTCATGAAATGTCAACCAAAATTTCGAAATGCGTTCTCGTTTCGAAAAGATAGATTAAGTAGTGTTTTAAAATTAATCATGATGCAGCACAAATCTATAATGAGCCAGTACCCTCAGGGTGTCGGCTTTCGAAAGAATTTATTTTCCGGCATGCATTATCCAGACTCTGCAAAAAATTACTTCTTAAGTAGCATGCAATTTTCTCATTGATTTTCGATGCCCTTGAAAGTTCAATTATATTTCATGGAGAACATGCATAAAAATATTCATTCTATTACTTATTTGGTAGGAAATCACGTCTTCTTCCAATTCCATACACAAAAAAGAGTATAATTCGGTTTTAAAAAAGTTTCTAATTGTGAGATTTTTTAATACCGTTAAATGGCCGTTCATGAAACGTCATGTACCTGCATTTACGAATGTGGCTTGTAAAGTAAACAATATTGCCCAAATCCGCTACTTAATTTTATGAACCTCATATGGTCTCCTCTTAACACCGTAGAGAAATGCATGGTTCTCCGGACACGGAAAATATGCAGCTTGTAGTTTTGAAACCCTGAATGCAAGTGTAACAGCAGGGCGGGTTTAAAATTATTCGTGAATTTAAAAAATTGTTTTAAAACCGAATTATACTCTTCTTTGAGTGTGAAATTGGAAGAAGACGTTATTTCCTACCAAATAAGCAAAATAATGAATATTTTATGCATGTGTTCCATGAAATATAAATGAATTTTCAAGGGCATCGAAAAACAATGAAAAAATTGCATTGTACTCAAGTAGTCATTTTTTGCAGGACATAGATCTTGCATACAGCCGAAAATAATTCTTTCGAAAGCCGACACCCTACGGTAACTGGATCATTAAAGATTTATTCTGCATCATGATTAGTTTCAAGACACTACTTAATCTATCTTTTCGAAACGAAAACGCACTTCGAAATTGTGGTTGACATTTCATGAGTTAGCACATCTACTGTACTTAAGCATATTCAGACTGCCAATAGCAATAAAGCCACATTATGCTGTTATATAAAGTTACCAACCTTTCCTTTTCTTCACTTTTATGAAGTTCGCTGCCAAGAAGCTAATTAGTGAGGTGAGCATACCTCAAAATGTATCCTTGCCGAGTTTATTAGTCAAACATCGGATAAACTAGTGTAGTTCATGAAAGCGAATTTAAGAACTATCAATGCCTGCCGTAATTACTGAAAGGTGTCGAACTTTACGAATTATTAAGAAGGCATCTAATCGAAATAGCTTGTACTGTTTGTATTGTATACAACATAAAGCACTGAAGCACATCAGTAGAGGTGATGCGAAATGATTAAAAATTTGCTATATTAGCTTATGATAGGTGACGATGTACTGATGAAATGTGGCTCAATGAAATGACCATCGTACGTCAGATTTGAATCAAATGTGCGGGATGTCTGCGAATGACCGTTTCTGATCTAATGCCGTAATCGGGGTTATTAAAGTAGGAAAGTAGGTGGCCGAGCGCTGTGTTCTCACGCTCTAGCCATGTCTGTGGTCACTTAACGTGCATATTCACATAAGAGTGTGCGCACACCAATCTAACGTCTTCCCGAAGCGCAAAATATTGGCGCAGGCGGCAGTACAGGGAATCCGCAGTCAACTGTCAAGACGAACTCGATCTACGTGGAATGACACAGGATGTATGGTTTCTCGCGTTTGTTTTTGGTATCAGAAGGTGGCCAGAATTATGGCTGGTCTATGGGAGACCAAATAAAGCAGACAAGGATGCACTGGGTGAGCGACAATACTAACCGTGTGCTCCTCGGTATAGCTGTAGGAGGGCGATTTGCGAGCGAATTAGTCTATAGTGACTGTTATGGCCCGACACGTGGGTGGAACAAAAAGACAGCTAGCGTGGAAAACGACCACATTATTAACAGTCCGTCTTATTTATTTGTACTCCTGGCCTTTTTGGGGTATTCCTATCTATCTCGTGCAGAATCCTGAAGGAACGTCCGACCAGTCTCGTAGCGGTCGTTGATTGGCTGGTCCGTAAGTGATAATCCCTTGTGAGAAAATATCTATTGTTCGATCCGCCGTCCGCGTGAGCAAAAGCACCTGCTTGATACTGTAGTGCACGCTAATTGGCCATCAGAGTTAACATGCCGCGAGCGGTTTTACCTGCTGCACGGCGCGTGGTTGCGTCGTCGTTTCGCAGTAGGCAGTGACTCTCTACCGCGCAGTATCTACTGCCGTCTCTCCTCTCTCAAACATCGCATAGTAAGACAATGCGACCAGCAATAGGCTCGGAAACGGTGACCGATAAATTTAAACAACCCGTCTGCGCCATTCACACCCGACTGCCTGGTTCCCAGAGCGCGTACCAGGCTTTCACGAGGGCATCGGAGACACAATAAGAAAGAGCTACTGCAGACTTACGGGCTTATCCTGTCGACTAGAAACGTAATAGTCCCCGACAATCAGCGCGTCCTAATAGACTCTTGCGCGTCACAGTTATTATCGTGGGAAATGTGCCGATTTCAGCCTCTCCCTCCCCTTCCATCTCCTGCGCACCAGTAGAATGTCCGAACCTGTCAAAAAACTTGCGAAAGTGTGCCAGTCCACGCCTCCTAGATGTCTGTCGCTGTCACGCTGCCCCCCTGTCCGCCTCACACCTCCTGTCTAGTCCCGAGGCTTGCCGGTAGCCCCGCGAGCGCTCGAGGCCAATCAACGCTGTCCCTCCTCTGATTGGCTGACGAAACCGGGGCAGAGCGAAAGACGCACACGCGACGCGTTCTAAGCTCATCATCGGCGGACAGAGACAACACAACTTGCCTGGAGAGACCGGTCGCCGTGGCTGCTTGCAGAGCCTCTGTGTACAGACCTTCTCAGCAGGAAAAGTACCCCAACCCGTCTTCCCTGACTTCTGATTTGGGAATAGCCTTGGGCACAATGACTGTTGCGGCATGAGGGTGAACAATTACCGAGTGCAACTCCTTCCGCACGCGTCTATAATAATTGGCTAGCCCCTGAAATCGACCACGTGTTAGATGCGCTGAACCAACACAGGAGCTGCATTGGAATCCGGCAGGTTTTATTGGGGAAGCGTACCCATAACAAATGCTAACGTTCAGGGTACTGTGGCAGGTTCAGTTGCAGACACACACCACGAGATTTGTGATACCTGCCGCCGTAATTTCTGGTGTTGTTGAATCCTGGTCAAGTGTTTGCCTCGAGTCAAGTGGTGTGGTGGTACGCCCAGGTACGAGTTGGCACAATACTAACCACCTGCATCCTTTCCCTCTTCTGGTCTTCTAGACCTGGTAATGATAAGGGGGCCAGGTGGGGGAGGGGCCAAGAGCGCGTAGATGCTGCACAAGTCTGCTACCACTAAAAACTAAGTCGCAAGCTACCGACCCTGATCCTACGCTGCTGTGAAGCCCACGGCGGACATTGCTAAAGTCGACCGTCAAATTGTCATAATAAGGGGCTGCTTGGACTCGAGCAAACCTGAAACAAGTCTGCTGTAAGGGTAAGGTGATACCATACCAACAGCACAGGTACTAGACAAAAGTCCATACACGCGTGTTACGCCGATGTTTTACCGCTGCATGGCGCAGCTGCAAGGAGTTCGACTGGTCACTGGGTTCCCCAGCAATCCCCGTGTCTTTTCTGGTAGGTATCACCTTACTCTAAAGTATACTACTAGCTGCCTGTCGGCAGTCAATGAATATTACGCGGTTACCCGCTGTGGCTGATGGACTTTGGCCCAAATATTAATGTATAAAATTCTCGGTTTGTGGTTACAGACCTTGAATACAATGATCTACTCCAACTTTGCAAATAATTTCTGTGGAAATTAAAAAGCAACAGTGCGCTGTAAGTCAGACTGCTCATGTTTTGTCCGGTTCTTTCGCGGTGTCGCTCACTGATGGGTCATTGTTTGTCACAAGTATGTATAGAAAGAGAGGAAACCGAAGGTATTTTGTTGGAATGAGATACAATTGTTTAGGAACTGAGCAAAGCTATTTTTCGATATACAATGCGTGACCTATCTCAAGAAATGTTGGCTGAAATTCTGAAATGCGTTTTCGATTAGAAGGGATTACTTGGTCGCGGTTGTAATGCTGCTTATCTTGTGGCATACTCTTATGACATTTCCGACTTGGCAGGATGTCGGCTTCTAAATGAATTTCTTTTTAATCGCCTGTAGAAAGCGTGCTCGGTAAAAAATGACTACTTATGTAGCATGCATTTTTCACATTGATTTTCGATGGTCTTGGAAATTCCAATATATTTTATAGAAACCACAACCAAAAATGTAGTTTCTTTTAGTCAATCAATAGAGAGTCACGTCTTCTTCATATTTTATACTTAAGACAGGAGTATAATTAGGTTTTAAAAAAGTTACATATTGTGAGTCTTTTTAAGACCGCGAAATGCCCATTACCACTGCTCCTCATGAAATGTACAACATGGTCCGCATCCATTGCAACATTTTATGGACCCTGTATAATATCTCTTTAATGACATAGAAAAATGAGTTATTTTCTTTACGCGGAACGCATGCACCTTGTAGAGTGTAATTACTAAGCGCTAATGCAACGAATGATCAGGCTCCAATTGTTTCGGCAATTAGAAAACGTTTCTAAAATCTAATTATACTGCTTCCTTAAGTATAAAATATAAAGAAGGCGTGATTCTCTATTGATTGATTAGAAGAAAACATATTTTTGTTTATGGTTTCTATAAAATATATTTGAATTTTCAAGACCATCGAAAATCAATGGGAAAATGCATGCCAATTAAGAAGTCATTTTTTACCGAGCACGCTTTCTACAGGAGATAGAAAAGAAGTGCATTTAAAAGCCGACATTCTGCCGAATCCGAAATGTTATAAGAGTATGCCGCAAGATAGTCAGTATTACAACCGCGACCAAGTAATCCTTTCTAATCGAAAACGCATTTCAGCATTTCAGCCAACATTTCATGAGATAGGTCACGCACTGTATATTTGGACGGATTCCCAAGCTCCTTGGCAGATGTATGGACTATGTTGAAACCAAAACTGCACTGCGCTTAGGTTAACCCTACGCCAGTAAACGCCTCTTGCATATGTTGGACGTTTCTACCTTTTCGGGAGAATGTTACGATAGGACAACCAAAGTAAACCGAGAAATCAACGCATTCTCCATTTGCGGCCAGTGGTACTAGAAATCATCGGTCTGGCCGTATTGGAAGGCTGCCATCGTGAAGAGATTTCCCACAGGACGACAATTCATCTGACGTGCCCGACGGTTACTGCCACGCGCTCCATAGCAAAGTGGAGAATGCACAGTAACTTACCAGTAAATTAGTTCATAGTCAGAGGAGAAGTACGCAACATTTACCACTCTCTCTTCCCCTCCCCACCTGCGCCGGGTGTCATAAAATAATCAAGAAGACCGGAAATGAGAAATGGCTCAGGTGGCTGGCACGGCCGAACTCCGGGAGAGCAAGCTGATTTACCAGCGCACAGGGGACTGCGAGATCCGTTGTTCTACTGATCCTGACTGCACAGACGCTTACAGTCTTCTGAGTCGAGAAGGATAGCACAGAGCTCTGCGTTTAATTCAACTCATAACACTTCAAAGGCCGAGTAACTGGCCAGTCATCGACCGAGAGGCACCTCCTATGTATGTAGACGCTTCTAACACGCGGGTGAATGTCAGAGGACACGCCGAGAAGGAGCCGATGCAACCTAGTCTAGTATTCCGCCACTCCACGTAGACAAATACTGCTGGCAGACTGTGTGGACTGAGTTGAGGAGTCAGACGGCAGACTTTCAAGCCACGATGCTTGGCGTACCGTGATATTCTCGCATCTCACATGCATCAGAGGAGCCGCATGGAGAAGTAGACGAAAATATTACTTCCCGCTTAAAGGAAAAGTGTCGCTCAAGTGCTTGCATTGTACGGTGGTGGTGATTTTGTTGTGTGATGCAGAGGCTGGTGGGGGATGTGAAGATGTGGTAGCCTATAAGGCCAATGCAAGGATTGAAGGTGCTAGGGCAGTGTGGTTAGTTCAGACAAATGCATCTGAGGCCTGTTGGTGCTTTACTCACTGCTTAACCAGTCTTTGTGGGACGGATTCGCAGGTGACCGACGAGGCCGATGCGATGTGTGAATATACGGGACAGTGTTGGTAGAATAGGTCGGGGGCGTCAGAGTCCGCTGCAGTAATGATGGCGGTGGTAGTAGTGCTCCGATGAGGTAATTACTGAGCTGGGGATTTTTGGCGTGTATGACGTGCACAATACATCAATATCGCGGTAAATTCCTCTTTCGTGGATACGCATATGACCGGGTAGGCCCATATGGTAAGTGAATGTGCGGGGACGGTGAGGGCAGTGGAGGAGGATGCAGTGAGCGCAAGTTGGTGCTGCAGGCTTTCGGTGGTGGTGGTAGT
>CACRXP010000725.1:259064-274315 GCA_902702965.1 Spirometra erinaceieuropaei
TGGTGGTGGTGGTGCTGGTGGTGGTGGTGGTGGTGGTGGTGGTGGTGGTGAATGCGTGGGTTGTTTTACGGGCCGTCGGGTGCGTTTTGGGCATTGGCGGCAGTCACGGAGGCACATGTGATTTTCCACAAAATTTTATTTGCTTTGATGTGGTTAGCCTCGTTCTTAGCGCATATAAACCGGAGTGCAAAGTGGTTGTAGATTGTTTTAAACATGAACACCCAGTATTTTTAGCCACTTTCAGCCAGATCACGTGCATTCCTTTACGAGGAGGGACTTAATAGCTGATACATGTTGACATTCGGGCAGTCGTAGCTTTGAAACTACCTTTTCGTTTGGACGTCAGTCATTACGTATTTACATGCTACTCGTGACGGCCCATTCGTGACCAGGTCATGATTTGGACCGGGCAGTGAAGACATTGAAAATTAAACATCAGGTCATGCGTCTATTTTCCTCTCACTCAAGAGGACGTTCCGAGAACTAAAACATCCCTTTCTCGGTGACTTTTACATCACAAGTGGGAACCCTCGAAGGAAAATGCATTGCGACGAATGATAGTAAGGAATATTTGGCAGAAGACCAAAACGTTGTTAAATGGCTAACGGACGGTGGTTACTGCACTGTCTTTTTGCATAAATAAGGATGTATATATCGAGGGATGAACGTTTAACGAGCGGATTACGGTGTGCTTCCGTCCTGTTGATTTATGGGACCCAATCCATTGTCCTCACCAACGTTCGCATAGCAGCCTGTGCTTATTCGGGATGGATAAGATGATGAAAATAAGTTGACCAATTTTTTGCCGGAAACTCTGAAACTAAATTCTGAACGAAAAAAGAATTGAAATCCGGAACCTACGTCATCCGTCTAGTAGGACGGATATTTTCATTCCAATTTCCTACGGTTTGCCAGTACTTCTTCTGTGTGTATGTGTTATATAGTTGTAATCGTTGACAAACTTTTCATTGGTAAAGCTATGCATATTCATTGCTCAGTTACGAAAACTGCTCGTGCCGTAAGGCCTTGGAACATGATCCGAAGACTCGCAGACACTCACATGTGATTTCAATGCGTTAGAGTATATAAGTAGGTAAAGAACGTTTGCAAGTGCTTATAATTAAATGAATTAAAAAAACCTCGTTTCGGGAGAGCATTAACTTTGGCGAGGAGTTCACATTTTAGACAAGCCTACGAAGTTAACGCAGAAGGGGATTTTCCAAAGCAGCACACGGCACCGACTCGAACTTTCAAGAATTTCCTTATCATTAAATGCTAAAAGCCACCAGTCTGGCAGTCGACGGCGGCTATCATTGAAACCGCGGTGTTCGTCAATATTGCGAAGGATGTTTCAGTTTGGACGGCATTTACTGATGTCGAATAGTTACGATAATTTTGCATAATGTGCCTTCGTTCATCGGTCTAAAGAAGTGTGGATTTGATAACGCTCCTATATATATAATCTGGCTTTTCAGGCCACATCCAGGCTCTCCGTCTGCGGCTTTGGAATAAATGGGCTGAAAGACACCAATTAGTTGTCGACAGACCGTAGATCGTGTGCTGATGCATGCACTTGCGAAATCTAGTTTAGCACTGATGACTGGCAGTTGTAACAAATATTGTAAAGAAGCAAAAAACGAGATCAAATGAGCATTCATTGAGGGATAGAAGGTATGCCCGCCACGGGATAGGCTCAAATGATCGATAGTCAGTCACTTCTTTAAGAGAGAAGACCACGGAATATCCAACTGGATACCCGATCCGCATGCATCCATCGTTCTTCTCGGAGGTATCGTATTTTGCGGTCAACCATTTTCTGTGTTTCCCTGCATTCCGTAAGCTTACTATCTAGCATGCTGGCCCACCCGTACAACCCTCTATTGCCACCATCCGCTTACGATACGATCTGCATTACGCCGACATCTAAATGGGATCCTTTACCCCACCGTTGTCCACGCCTTCAGAAGTAATTGGGTCTCCCCTAAAAGACCGGAGCCTGACCTCATGGAAAATGGTTTACGCTTATCAAAAGGAAGTGTCAAAAGGCAAAGGAGTTTCCTGCAATCCAAAAAGCCTGATTTAATTCCTAGCAATAACACTGAACAAAGCACCGTAGACAGACTGGTTTACACCATGCCTGTCAGATTTTATGCTGTTTTTAACGTCAGTGGTCGGCCAAAAGTGTGCCTTTCTTGCATTTTATACCCCGCATCCTTGTGCCCGCTTATAAGTAGCCCTGCATAAATAATTTATAATATATGGGTTTTCTAATTTTTTGAGTTTCCATGAAAAATGGTTATATCGAAGTCAGTAAATACCTATTTATGAATCATCCCATGCCTTCGTTTTAATGGTAGTCGCTTTTTTACGGCCACAAGACCTTAGGAACATCGCGCGGGTTGATGTCGTGCTGGTAGGGATTTTTGGACGAAATTTCTGACGTATCATGAGTCACCACGCCTACTGTAGCTGACTCATACCTGACGATAAGGGTGTCAACAAATTCCCCGCCTTATTCATTGACCTTGAAAGTAGATGTGACTCCCTTAATTGGGCAGTAGTTAATTACTGCCGTCCTGTGTTTCGCCTTTGATGGTTTTTTTAACTTCTTTCTAGTAGGTTGCTGATAAGTTGTACATTGGGCCGACCAATACGTTCAGCAACCAGATGTTTGGTCTTTTATAAACTCAAACAAGTCAATATCCTTTTTAGTTTATAGATACTCCAGTGAGCTAACAGCAGAATAAAGGAAAAAATACGAAGTCTGGAAATAAAAAATTCGCATATCCCATCTCTTAGTCGACCTGCCAGTCACATACAAAATCGTGGTAGGCCGTACACGCGGGAAATAGACTATCTAGAAAACAGCCGAACAATCTATTACAGTGCTTTTTTAAATTCTCCAATCCCCTTGTATTTTACCAAGTACAGGCTAAAAAATGTGGGTAAGAAAACTGTTCACCTTCTCCTCTATTTCCACTTTTGGGTCTATGCAGTTGTTGATGTTTATACATGCATTTTCGCGTAAAGAGCATTTGTGCACCTATGACCATAATTAGAAAGCAAAACGACTTGACAGCAGCGGAAACGCAACTGATTCTCGGTTATTTTTTCCAGAAGTACTGACATGCAAAATTGTTGGAACAGAAACTCACAGTGCTTATAGGGGAATATTACCGTCACGTTGATATGCATGTTTTTGTAGTTGCACAGGATCTCATCGGCTAAAAACAAAAATAATAACATTATGTTTGCACCACATCTTCGTAATTAAATTACATAATCTAGCAGGAAACATACTTGCGCAATACATTTTATGACCATTAAATTCACTCGATATAAGTGCAAACGACTCACAAGTATTGCTTGTACGACATTTTTTACGTTAAATGCCTTTTTACCATGCGATGTGCCGTTTAACCTCCCCTGCGTATGCATTGACATTAATGGCGACTAATTTTCAAATAGCGGGAAAAGATGAGTCCTGCTTTAATCAGCTCTGCATCATAAGGCCTAAAATGCAAACCGCTTGTCACAAAGTACTTCTAATATACAGATTACTGTTGGAGGCCACATCATTCACTTGCTCCTGTGGAGCGGGATACATGGACCGTACAACGAGACGCCTGGTAAAGTGTGTGCGTGAACATATGCCCGCCTGGCTAGACAGAGGTGAGACCCGATCGGTTTCGAGGTCTATTCTCGCACATTTAATCGATAAGGATCACCGAGTCGATGCCAAGGGAGCATTTAAGGTTGTCTATCGGACACCAACAAGCTTCACAAAAGGCCTACGCCAACGAATACCAGCAACGGCCGAGGCAGTGGCTACACGGCTAGCGAATTCGGTGTTATTCTGTCAGAAAACCATGACACAAGCGCTGTCTCTGCCGTGGCCAACGCCAACCTCACGTGATGCCGACATGCCGCCTCAAATCCCTGATTACAGTGATGGGTACTCCGTGTACTCAATCCAAGAACATCACTCAAAGACTCGCTCACCCCCCTCACCCAGCTCTAAGGACCAAAACCCGCCGACCTCGTCATGCGGGCGGCGTGTGGAAGATAAGTGTTTATGACTTAATTGCCCTTGCAACACCTATAAACACTGTTAACTTTGTACATTTTCACTCCTTTATGTAATTGTATTAGCCTGACGAAGAATTACCGAAAATACATGTTAGCCAATTGGACTTTTTAATTACTAATCCTCTTAGAAATGCGGACATGTAGTCTTGTTGGTGGAAAGGAGAGTCTAGCATCTGATGTGAGATAACAAGACAGATTTGTGTATATCGTGAGAACCAAATGCAAAACGTGATTTACTTGCCTCCTGCAACATGCTGCTTATGAAGCTTACTTTTAGCAATCGCAAAATATCGGTTTGGAAATTACAGCATTACGGCCCTATTTAACGAAGCAATCCGAATCCCACGCGCTGCTCAAACATAAGTAAGCAGGAAATCTGATCTGAGAAAAGGAAATTAATCGCGACCAGAGCGTTTTCTCATTTGCGAAGCCTTCACTGTTTGGAAGTTAAACTAAGTTAAATATGACTTATAGACTTAATGAAGTTTGATTTTAGGGTTTTTTATTTGCTACCAACTGGTCGGTGTTTTACTGCCATATTATAGGCCGAAGTAAAATCTGGCTAAGCAACGCCCATTTTCTGTCTATGTTTAATGTGCAAATGAATTGAAAAATTCATTACTTCAGCCGTTTTACAGGATATAGCGTTTGCTTTTAACATATCAGGACATAATGCAATGTTAATAAATTTCATTTTAGCAAATTTTGGAGGTTATTAGGATTTCCATCTAGCTTGCTAGTATCTAGTTTATCGATGTCTGACCAGGCGAGGGCGTTAACTTTGTTTCACATTACACAAGCCTTAATAGAGATTCTTTAAGTAGAATTAATATTCTTTTCTGTGATATTGCTTTCTGCACACGTTCATCAAAATTTTGATGAAGACAAATTTTAAATAGATATTTATTTCAAAGGCATATGCACGCACATATGTTTGGCAAAAAAACTCGATGTATTAAGTAAAGGAATAACCTTTTCTTTGCGTTTCGCGGTAAGGCACTTTGATACCTTTTATACGTTTCTAAAAATTTTTAATTTCCTTTGCGTTGAAACGGTTCCGTCAATGTTACGCGCTTTATTGCGTGTACCGTAGGGGTCCTTGTGCAGCTCTCTGACCGAGATGCACTTGTACTTCTCGCCGACAGCGTGGGTGGTCCGGTCGGTCGCTACGGGTTTTATCTGGGCCCATGCCCCTCGCAGAAATAGCGGCCCATTTCTTTACGAAGGCGACCACGTAGCTCTCGCAACGGCAGCAGATGCCCACTGATTGCTTCGGGGCTCAGTATTTTAACCTAGACTAATGACTCAAAGTAAGGCGAAGGAGCTGTCTGGATGTCATATTAGCTACCAGTAGAATGTGTGGTCTAGTGTACGCGTTCCTGATTAGTGATTACGTAGATTGGTGGTCTGCCTTCCCCGAGAGATGTGCGACCAGTGTTACTTCCACTAAATTTAATTATTATACTCCCAGGTTTTAATACGCTGTAGGCGTTTGCTTGACTTTATCAAAGTGCGTTTAATTAAGCACTGGCGTCTAGCAGCCACGTCTAGTTGCTGAGGATGAGTCGGTCGCAAAATGCTTCGAAGACCCTGTTAAGGTGCTGGTGGAGTTCTTTAATTTAGCCCTTCGTTTAATTATTCAACGCCTGCTCATTCAACGGCTCCTGTTTTAATCCATGCTTTGCTTAATTGTTCATCCTGAATCTAGACCATTCTCGCTTGGTGATTAGAACTGTGAACTGGAAAACGCAGTAAGGTGAAGCTGGTCCAGATGCCTTGACTGCGAAAAGGTCTGCGACAAACGCGGGGATGCTACTTTTCAAAGGCGAGGGAAGGCAAAGCTACTTCATCCCCGTATGTCCGCTATGTTATTGAATATTTTGAGAATTCGCTTTTCATCTCAGCAATCTGGCTTGCTCCACAGCTGTCTGCAAAAACTCGCGTTTACACACAGCATGTGCGCTAACTCATAAAAAATTAAGCAAAATCCCGAACTGCAATTTAGATTAGAAGAAAGTGCTTAAGAAGTGTTTTAATATTAATCAGCTTGCGGCGTAATCTTATGATCATCCAGTCACTTTAGAATGCCGGCTTTTTAAAGGAACTAATTCTGGCTGCCGGCAAAAATCGCACTTGATAAAAAAGGACAAATTAGGTTGTATGAATTTCTCTCGTTGAATTTCGGTACTCTTACAAAGTCAACTATATTTCGTGAAATACATGGATAAAACTATTTATTGTCCGGCCCATTTGGTTGAAACATACGTCCTTTTCAAAATTTCCATTCGAAAGAATATTATACTTCGGTTTAAAATCAGTTATAATTCCCAAATAGCTTTTAACCCAACACACTGTTACACTTACATCCAGGATTCCAAAATACAAGGTTTATTTTTGACGGGTATGGCAAATCATACACTTATCTACGGTATTGAGAGAAGACCATAAATGGGGTTCATAACGCTTATCAGTGTATTTGAGCCCCTGATGCAGAAACTCGGACATTTTGCGATCTTAAAGAATCGCATAATTATGAACTATTTAAAATCAAAACACTTTCTGCGTGAGTACCTTGACTACTGACAGTTCTGTCATTGGTTCCCGCACTATAAACACCCGCGTCGGTTATTGATACAAGCATTACCCCGTTATTTCACTCACATGGCTAATTATCCTTTTCAGGCAAAATCGTAACACTGAATCAGACTGGGCTGGAGCATTGTCCTTGTCTATGTTCTGGACAACGGAGAACAAGAATTCAAACAGCTTGCGACCCATGTCTGCCGGATTTCGCCTTGCCGAGCCGTGGGTGATCTCAGCCATAATGATGGTTTCGATTGCGATTCCGAAACGTCAGGTAAATAATTTCTTCTACGAGACGCCCCGCTTTCTTCTTCTCGCAGATAGGACCTCAGGACCTCGTATTGTTGACCCTTTTGACTTAGATTTCAATCAAAAGTTTTTAAAGGTCTTGAAATGTGGAGCTCAATAAACAACGAGATTGTTTTAAATCATGCCAGTAACGTTCATGTCACCCACTTTGAGTCTTTCATGTCTGCGGATTATTTTGTTTTGGGGATATTGGACTATGTGATATTTCATTCGAGAACTTAAGACGTAAAATTGTTGAGCTGTCATATCGCACCTCTAAACGCCATGAAAAGAAGCGACTGGACTGAGAGATAATATATTTTTTACACGTAAGAATTTCCTGACTATTTCTGAAGGCCACTATATTTTCAAAATTAAGACGCATTTGCCAGTATTGTCAGACATTCGCTTATCGTGACGATCATATTTGCACGACCAGGACTGTTAAAGAACTCGTATTGGCGCATAATGTGATTTCATCTTTCGAGGCAACTGTTCACTGTAGAGTATTTTGACCTCCAGTGCATTTGTATGCAGGAGGATATCGTGCGGATGCATCCTGAAAAAACAGCCCCTCCCTCGGTTTCCCATGATGTTTTTATTCGTAATAATACAGATTCAAACTTTACCACAGCGAAGTTTTTTATGCAAACAGCTCAACAGGGACGACGGTTTTAAATCGGACTTGAGTGGATTTTAAGAAGCAGTTAGCGCAACTGCGCCAGACAAAGTATTCACCTTGGTTTGTTTATGGTGCCTCAGCTTGATTGATGGTTGTGAGTTTCGGAATGTTTTACGGACGCGCCTAAAATTCTTTATGCCGCAGAACCAGACGTCTTATTTGAAGCAGGAAGCGTCTTTCGGACACAATAAACAACCGGCTGGCAGAAAGCATCCAGTGCAATTATTTTCAACAGTGATCTATGTTCTACTAGGTCTACCCCAGTATAATTATTTTGATGCAAGAGTGGAGACGGTCATGGTACCGCGATGTACAAATTAGACAGTGCAAATTTTAGCTGGCATTAATTTCTTTACCGACGCCAACCTTCCCCAGTAACCTCAGGCAGTCACTTGCTTTAACTCATGATAGCCTATAGCCTGGGCCGAATAAATCGCTTATATTCTTTATCTTCATCTCACAAATCAGCCTCATATCTTAACTAAACGGACTATGAACGATCTTGAGACTGAATTCTGCATCAAAGTAGCAGCCGACTGTTGCTTAAACGCCTTAGCAAGATACAATGACTTGTAAATTAGTCTAATTCAAATCGCGATCTCTTAACCTAATAGACGGTATCATACGCAATTATATATACTGGCTTACTTTGGCGGTTTTTTGAATATCGCATAGTTAGTCAGCAGTGGCTGATGGATTTCAGCTCGAGTATTCATATAAGCGCCTTAATATCCTCGGAAATTAATCACGTCAAGGTGAAATCGTAGTTTATATATGAAAACTACACGACGACGGTTAGGGGACCACCAATGAGTCCAAACCATCGTAGGTGCTTCAGCCAGCTACATAAGATAGGCGGAACACGCGTGTCTGGCCTTCTACCTAGTAGGTGTGTTTTCATTATAGTACATAGTTACACAGGCAGCATACTTGCCGTTTACCAGTCACCGAACTTAACAAACTAAACTACCTAACCACTGATAAACCATATTTTTAATTCAAGTAAGCTCCACAGTAGGTCATTTACCAATCATGCACGTTTTGTTGCGTCCTATTACTCCGGCTATACGACGTAATGGTGAATTCGACAGGTAAAACGTCAGTTTAAAATGCAGTCTGTAGACTACTTTACACTTACTATATAATGGTGTAATCCTTACAACGACGCGAAGTTAATTAACTTTGAGTTTTTTGCTAAAAACGGTTACCTGCCAATTGCTATTGTCAAATCCAATCACTGAGCATCAGGATTGGCAGTTCAACATGAATCTGGGACGTTAATTGAACTAGCTTCGCAATGATTTATCCGAGAGTTTAGGCCTCATGTTCTGTCAGTAGAATAGCACTGGGGAGTGCGGGTAACTATGACTTCTTAATGGTGACAAATCACATTCAAACGTAGTGCGTAGTATCATTCTCGCTCCCGTTAAAATCATGACAGACAATATAGATATCCGGTTAATCGGGAGAAACCAGTTTTCACTGCCTGCCAATAATTGAATATTTCTGGAGATTCTTTGTTTACAAAAATGTAAGAGCGCATACTTTGCAGCCTTTTAACTTCCTCGGAAAATAATCACCAACTTGGAAAAAGTCAATTTATTTGAGACCTACGAGTGTAGACTGAATTTTAACATCAAATTTTGAGCCGAAGTCCATCAACTCCTACGGTATAACTGCATGTATACCCGTACTGGCAAGTATTATATATGCCATTCAACCTCGGTATTTACGTCTGGGTGCCTGTTAGCAGTTTATAAGTATTGCATGGTTATTTTGCAGAAATCGAAATTCCATCTGAGATTGCTGGTCTCAAAAAGAATGATTTACACCAAGCTGGGGAAATAAAATAGTTTGGGGTATCTACCAGAAAAGACACAGGGGACGCTGGGGCACCCACTGATAAGTTGGACCTTTCGCAGCTATGGCACGCAGCGAACAGAATTTTGGCGAAACACATGTCTGGTAGACGGCCAATAAGAATCCCACCCGAAAGCCGGCATCCATGCGCAACTTAAATGTTTTGGGACTGTGCTACATGGTACTTCATATGACGGCGCTACTTAATTATTTTTTCCCGAATTTGACTTTACACGCGATAGCGCATCTACTGGATGTCGACCACTTGCGTCAATTCGTGAATATGGCAAACCCCTAGTTGTATTCGGTTATTTTAAAGCTAGAGACGATACAAAGCCCTAAGACAATTACTACACTGGTCCTTGCTGCTCATTCGCCGGAGTCGATTGCAGTCAATGCGCATGCGTCGTTTAGATAATGTGACCTGGCATTTATCTCTCTGCCCGCTGGTCACGCTCAAGTTCACGTTCTAATCAGGTGCTCCGTATTTTGCACTCTGGAAGCTGCGTACTTGCTGAAGATAGGCAGATTTTGGTTCTAGCTAAGTTAAAAAGTGTTGTTAAAATATTGGCGAAAGTCGCGATCCGAAGTATCTCTGATTATGCAGTAAGTGCTGCATGACTGTTGTTATTGAAGACACTAAATACTACCAAATCCAACTCAACTTTACATCAATATTACCCACAGAAAGCAACTTATTTTTTTCGTGCACCTTACGGAAGATGTAATCAGAGAAATAATGTATCACTGCTTAATAGGAAGGTGTATTCTAAGAAACGCACGACTTAACGATGAACTCTTTAATCTTCTTCTAAATTATTATAAACACATGTACAAACGTTTGTACAAAGCAACGCTTTGGGATTGGTAAAAATGTTTAATCAGTTACAGTGAGTGACCTATCTCATGAAATGTTGGCTGAAATTCTGAAATGCGTTTTCGATTAGGAAGGATTACTTGGTCGTGGTTGTAATACTAATTATCTTGCGGCATACTCTAATAACATTTCAGACTCAGCAGGATGTCGGCTTTTAAATGCACTTCTTTTCAATCTCCTGTAGAAAGCATGCTCGGTAAAAAATGACTACATAAGTAGCATATATTTTTCCCATTGATTTTCGATAGTCCTGGAAATTCAAATATATTTTATGGAAACCATAAATAAAAATATGCTTTCTTTTAATCAATCAATAGAGAATCACGTCTTCTTTATATTTTATACTTAAGGAAAGAGAATAATTAGGTTTTAAAAAAGTTTTCTAATTGCCGAATAATTTAGAGCCTCATCATTCGATACATTAGCGCTTAGTGATTTCTCTCTACAAGGTGCGTGCGTTCCGCGTAAAGAAAATCACATATTTGTCTATGCCATTAAAGAGATATTATACAGAGTCCATAAAATTTTGCAATGGATGCGGACCATGTTGTACATTCCATGAGGAGCAGCGGTAAACGGACAGGTACGATGCTATGTGAATGGACATTTCGCGGTCTTAAAAAGTCTCATAATTAGAAACTTTTTCAAAACCTAATTATACTCCTTTCTTAAGTATAAAATATAAAGAAGACATGATTCTCTATAGATTGACTAAAAGAAAGCATATTTTTGTTTGTGGTTTCTAAAAAATATATTTGAATTTCCAAGACCATCGAAAATCAATGGAAAAAATGCATGCTATTTAAGTAGTCATTTTGTACCGAGTACGCTTTCTACAGGAGATTGAAGGGAAAAGCATTTAAAAGCCGACATCCTGCCGTGTCCGAAATGTTATAAGAGTATGCCTTAAGATAATCAGTATTACAACAGCGACCAAGTAACCCTTCCAAATCGAAAACGCATTTCAGAATTTCGGCCAACATTACATGAGATAGGTCACTCAGTGTATCTGAGTTATGAATCACAAATTTCAAAGGAATAATTGTGTTTTATGCGGATCAGTCCACATACAGTTTGTAACATATAAATGTCGAATGGTTTAGCGTGATAAATAAAAACAAATTTCATTTCCCATATTTGTTACTTGCCCGTGTTCTTGTAAGGACCTGTATACTATGGCATTTATACAAATTACCAATAACGGCATTTTACGTTAACTGTCCTCCGCTTCAACTTAGGAATGAAGCAACGCATTTGCCTAAGGCAAATATCTGTTCTCTATAAAAAACCCAAAGTAAAGGATGTCTGCTTGGAAGGAAGTAAGAACTGAAAAAAACTTCGCTGAGCTAGACAGGCGGTAAGCAAACGGAAGGCAGTCAGATAGCAGCAGCCCGTCGTCATGGGATTTTTGTTCTCATTTACGTCATCTATTATGATTCCTGTAGAGGGGTGCCAAAGTTCATATGGTCAAGGCTGTGATTCTTTGGCGTCGGATGCAAACACGGCATCCACAACAGCTTGCTAAAACTATGACACCTTTTGGTTACGCCTTATACTACAGTGGCGATATTAGTTATGCCAGTGAACGCGATAACTAATTCAGAGTTCCAAGTTCGGACCTGAATTATCGAATTTCTATATATATACCCCAGGGGTTTTCAAGACTTCCTAGTTCAGAACCAGCCTTTACAGCCTAAAGTAGTTGTAAGTCGATGTATATGATTCCTTGAGACAGGGTTTTCTTACGGCTGTTTAATCACCTAACACACTGGCCTCTACACTGCTCGCCATAATTTATGTCCGTGCCTTCAAAAATGAAGCGGATCGGATGGTCGCGACACGTTTTTCTTCAGAAGTATTTGCGTCTACCGGCAACGGCTCGAAGGTCGGTTTAACTGATGCGAATGTCGACTGTATATCATGGTGAACAACTAACTCATTAGTCCAACCAGTCCGTCATCGAAGCCAACTCATGACCCAAGAAAGTCATTAGGTCAAAAAACGATCAGATAATTGAGCCAATGCGGAAATCAAATTATTAAAATTAGGATTACAATAATCAACAAGTGCGAAAGTAACTACATTCAGTTATTTTAAGGAGGTTCCGCGTACTACTCTTGTCGAAAGGAGTATTTAGTGAGGTGTGATACGTAAACGCCAATCTACATTAATTACAAAGCTCTAAAGGTTATTTCTGCTTTGGCCTATAGTCACGTTATTATGGCATCCTATCATTCAAATCGTTTTTGAATCTTCCGATTAAAATACGAGATTGTGTCTAGGTACTCGTTTCATTTAAATCTTAGACTGCGGTATGATTGTTCAACCACGGTTCAGAAGTCAGAAATAACCATCACAGACCTCCTCATCATTGGCAGTATATATTTACCATTGTTTACTCTTATGACAGCAAGTGTTTGGCAGATTTGGGACCACTTGAGTCGTCAGTGGTCCTTCCTGTCCAGTTGCCGATGAAAAATATCTTAATGTTCAGCATTACCGAGCAATTTGTGCTACCTGCGTCTCGCATAAAATATAAACAACTAAATTAATTTCAGAACAAAGTTGATTGGAGCTACGTTTCCATTATATCATTCCCTTCGGTTGCAGTGTGTGGCCGAACGCGAATATCTTAAAGAACTCTATCCTAACTATCAAAATGTCACGCGGCACCCATTTTGTCTGAATTTGATGTCCTACCTGGGTGCTGTTTTCAAACACATAATTTCATAAAATTTGCAGAGTTCCTTGATTTGGGTAATGCTTAGCAATTAACCTTGAGGCGCAGAGTGCGGTCTAAGGTAAATCAGACCACTAAACATGAGGAAGACAATGCGATATGAAGTTCCCTACATTTTATCCAGTATTTGTCTTTACTAGCGAATATTTGGTGATTCAACATAATCAGCTATTATATGCGTTATTGGCTCGTTTGTTGCTCATGGGCGTGCGCGACATGTAGGCCCGACCGGAGACACAATTTCTGTCTTTTTATGGATCATAGCGGCAACTTGTCCGATTATTATTCGCATTATAAGTCATTGTGCCTAAAAAGATCCCGTCCCTCCGTTGTGATTGCGCCTTGGACAGTTTAAAATACCGTGCTATGGCGATCAGAGCACATATTCATCATACACTCCTATGTTTCCGATGGGATTACTGGTTTATTCATGAAGACAGTGATAATCAAATCGGATTATGATGTTTATATTGATGAATGTTATGTCAGAAGCATAATCCTGTCTGGTTAATTACTAAGTCGTGCAGAATACATTCATATTATTGGTGTTCATAGCACTCCTCAGCGTCACAGTACATCTTACGAGATTCAGTCCAGTCACTCAAACAAAAGATAGACATATAATCCTGAGATTGGCCGTATTCGGCTCAAATGTTTAACTTCTTTTCCGTAGGCAAAATAAGGAGCTGCGAAGCTTGCACTATGAGCTGCCAGTTGGGTGTAGAAAGTGTCAACTGACTGGCTAAACGGATCCTGGATTCGTTTTATTTTTTTCTGCCTGGGTTATTACAGCGGGTATTCCTGGCTCCATTATTAGAGGACGAGGAAACAGTACATGCGCCGTGCGCGTAGACTACACCCGCGTTTCGATAGCCACTGCCTCCCCGATTATTTATAGTTATCTTTTGTTAGTCGGAGGGAAGAATGAGTAGATGCCATCGAAGTCTGCCTTGTAGTAAATAAGGTGTCGCAAATATATCACCTCTGCCCCTAGGGACTGCGCTCAACGGCGTCTTATGCGACAGATGAACGATCGGCACATCAAAGGCGGGGGAGTACTGTATGTGCAAAAAAGATCCCTTTGAATGTTGTTGAGATGGTTCCTCCGTTATAATATATCCGCATATACAACTGCCTTTCAAAAAAACTCCTAGTTTTTCAAGTGTGATCAACTGTGTTCTAGCGTTCAGTTTTTTATATATAAAGGTTCAAAAAATATTGTTCGATTGGCTAAAAATAGGCAAGAACGAAGCTAAAATGAGAACACATGGACACGTCCGAAAGGCAAAAGCCGACTTATCATAATACGCCATAGTATACTTTTAGTGATGTTAATTTTAAAATATGCTCCACCACGACTGGAATCTGGCAAGGCAAAACAAGCCATCTTATTTCCAAAGTCTAATTTGATATAGACAATGGGACGGTTAATGTCATCTTATCAATTTTGAGATCTGCCTTAAGTAGTGGGTTGTTTTGAAAGCAAACTTGAAAATTGCCGGCAAAATATTTTGAAACTTACCAATAAAGTAAATATGGCACAGGCGTTGGGATTTGCTGCGGGATATTTGTGGCATCAAGTGGGATAGGTTGAGAAACAGTTTGTAGGCAGGCGGCTTAGTGAAACAGTCCACTAATAGCTGCATTGGTGCCGTCTCCTGGGGTATTTGGCAGTACGTGTAGGCTCTTGAGTCTGAGGTCTGGAAAGAACAGTCAGACGGGTAATATTGCAGAACAGACATGAAATTGTCATAATTTAGTTCCGCAAATCCTAACAAAGAAAAAACGAGGGAAAGAAAATAGTGATTTTGATATTTCAAATGTTGAAATTCCAATCAGACGGGTACAGTAGATGTGCCGAAATTCTGAAATGCATTTTTGGCTCGAAAAGATGGCTTAGGTGGCATGGTAACACTAATCCCCACACAGCTTACTCCTTGTAATAAATTCGCTATTTTAGAATGCCAGCACTGATTGACCTTATTTACCACCGTAAAAATAACAGTAAAAATGATTGCTTGTGTAGTTTTATTGTTCTTATGGATTTACGACGCCCATATAAATTGAAATATATTTATAGATACTGTGCGTATGAATATTCATTTTGTTGCTGTTAACAAATGCGATTACGT
>CACRXP010000725.1:274399-327640 GCA_902702965.1 Spirometra erinaceieuropaei
TTATGAACGCATACCGGTCATCTACCCAACAGATCAATGAATTCTACAAAATATGCCAAACAACTAACAAAACAAAAAAACCGACAGGGCAACGGACTCGTGGCCCGGTGGGTAGAGGCGTGGACTTCTAAACCAACAGGTCACGAGTTCGAGGCTCGGGTGTTCCACACTTCGGGCTTGGGTATGGCTGGCTGACGACGGCTAATAAGCCAGAAATGGCCATTCCAGTCTCCCTTGTCTTAGTCGGTAATACCATTTCTGCCAACTAACATCTAATAGGCGAAGTGCGTTCACTAGCTACTCACTGGGATACTCTTTTCCCGCTATGCCTTAGAGTCCCATCCATAGCTCCCACGAGCAGTTCCGTAGCAATGGATCATTAGCGGCCATCTGAGCGGCCGTTTATGTACCGATACAACTTTGCCTGCATATACGTATATTATCTATAGTAGAGACCGCTCACCTATCGCCTTACATAATCTACCGACCTAGTTGTACTTAGGTGCCCGATATATAGCAGCGAAGAGGTCAGCAGTGTAGGCCAAAAGAAGGATAACTTAAATGGCCTTTTAAGGCTTATCAACTGTCATAGGCCAGCCGTACCAGATTCTACCTTTAAACGCCATTGGTTTAAAACCCGCGACCTGTTTTCGAGGAGTTCAATGCCCTGTTAATTGAGCCACGGGTTCACTATCTTGTCGATGGCGATTAAATGTATTATCTATGGCTTCAATTCCAAGGGTTTGCAAAACCTGGGTAAGGTATGACTGACTGATGATATAGTATAAGCCAGAAATAGGCGTTCCGGTCTTCCTTGGTTTTTTGGCAATGTTATGCCTCCCATGCTTCATGTGCGGTCGTCTGCGAGGTTTTAGATGGAGCCCCCCTGTTGTGTGAAATCCTGGTGTTGTGTGTATGGGGGGCTAGGTCGTGCCGTGGCGCACGCAGTCATGGTCAGTCGACCATGACAGCCACCGCACCCATTCCCCACTCCAGTCTGCTGACCGGCTCGGACAGCGGCTGGGGTGTGGGAGTTGGAAGGGAGAATGAGGTCGACGACTCAGCGCACTTTCTCTTCACTATAAACAATCTGACCGCGCTTGAAGCTATCACGGTGCGCTAAAAGTCGTGGCTTGGAAGGTTGCCAACTGACGGGGTAACTTGGACCTTTTCCTTTACTGGAGGCGGTCTGAGAGTCAGGCTGCAATGGCTCCTTTTTAATGTGGCCTTTATGGCACTTCCACCACAGTGTGGGATCCGAGCAAGGCGTCGGCGGCACGCCCAGGTGCGGCTTCAGCCGTGTCAGCCTCCAAATCTCTGTTTTGTTGGTTGAAATCCTTGTCATTTGTTGTGTGGACCAGGGGGTGTGGTGTAACGCCAATGTGAGATTCCGTCCGCGCCATCCACCTGCGGCCTCCCTCGTCTCCGGTCTTCTTGACTCTGTCTTGACACCGGGCTCGTGCGAGGGAGGAGGAGGGAGTGTAGATAGATGCTACGCAAGTCTACGGTCACTATAAACAGCTGCGTAAGTCACCGTCCTTGCTCCCATTGCTGCTGCAACCGTGGGGCACACGGTGGACATCATCGAAACCGATGGTCGAACTGTCAGATAGAGCCGCCAAACACCATTAGACAAGTTTATCCCCTAATGCGATCACTGAGTATATTGATGAGCGAAATCATTGTGTTCAGTGACTATCGCAGCAGTTGGTGGGCGCTTTTTACATGAACAATTTGAGGCGACTTTGAGCGGATGAACAGCTGCTCAATGATGAGCAAATTTTTAGGAATAAATCTAATTGAAGAACTGCTAAGGACGGCTAGGGATTATAGACAATAACTGATACCCGAGAAACAGTTTTTGATTTAAGCATTGGCCGTTATTACTTCACCGTAACTTGATGTTTGCATAAATATACCCAGCTAATAGTAATGCGTTCACCGCTGGCATTACATGACGCAGAAAAAGGGGGTATGCTCGAAAATTGCTAAGTCTAGCTTTGATAGCCATTTCAGAGTACATAATATAAGTTGCGCATCGTAAATAGGGGGTTATATTCCAAGTTTGCGCGTTGAGAAAATATCGGTTATCTGAGCGATTGAAGGCAGTTCGTGCGCACCCACAATTTCCTCGGTAATCTGCAAATAAGAGATGGCTGATAGTTAAAACTTAAACGGTCGCGGCATTCTGCAGCAATGGTTGACTAGCGGTCGGTCCACAGGGATAAATAAACGTCGCTGTAACTGTTCTCCGTAACGAACAAAAGGGTAAAGGCCCGAGGGCTTACTGAATAACCTAATACAGGGGGTAGAATTAAATGTGATATAGGCGAGTTGCGTTTCGATTTTCAATGAGTGAGCGGCAGTCCGTAGTTTGGATTCTAGAGTTTATGTTAAGATACAGCACCAACGTCGCTGTTAAATGCATATGGCCAAATGCATGCGGCATACTTCTTACAAAATTGTTACTTATTTGCAAAAATCTTTCCAAAAGAGGGCTGACATCTTGTAAAAAACTGTAAAATATCCTATTTCTTCTGGTTGCTGTTACACTGATGTGGAAATTAATAAGTGCCTCGATCAAGAGAATTTGTGTATAAAACAATTGAATTTTGTTTTTTTGGTTCAAATATTTGATGCCACGGTGTTTTTATCCAATTTTGTAAGTAGTGCGTAGGTTTGACTTTCAACAAATAACTAATTTTCCATGTAAGCAGATGAAAACTGTGTTTAATAGACATCGTCGGAATATCAACATTTGATCCGACGTAATATTGCAAATTCTCATACTTGGATCAATGTTCTAAAAACCAGCTTTATAGCCTTGCAAATTAAAGACAGGTTAGAAGCAAATTGATCCTATATGGATTTACATTTGAAACCTGTAATCACAAGTAGACGGGTCCGAATAGGCGGTTGGTATAAGGAGGTGTGCTCGTTAAAACAAAAGTGATATTTGCCTGATGCTTCGCATTTCGCTATAACCATGCTCTCGAATGGGGAACCCAAACACCAGGAAAATAAATCTGCGCTTCCTTCGAGCGCATTCTGATCAGCTGTGTTGTTGAAACTGCCGCGTGCCTGACAAACGTTGCACTCAAAGAAGAAACAAACACATTTCATGCATTAGTATCTCGTTCCTTGAATCCGACGATATGTTGCACCCCTAAATACCCAGCAAACTTTTACTTCGGCACTACGACCCCTTTAGTGTCGGTACATTGCTTGCCGATACTATTATGTAAAGCCGAACAATTTCTTCGCCTTTATTTTGTCCCTTGAGATGATTCTGCCTTCGTAACACAGCTCGGGTGTGCACTCTGTACGAAGATGTGGGAAGCATTGCCTAAAATGACAGCTTTGGCTTCTAAATTATGAGAGTTTCTAACACTGGTTGCTTTGAACATGATTTTAAGTCTACGTATATATGGGAGCTCTTCGAATTTTTAAACTAACGGTCACGTACGTAATGACTTGAATTTTCCTAGTTTACCTGACACTTTCTGATTGCACATTTACTTTAGATTGTATAAATGTCATTAACTGTAAAGTTTGTTTAGGTAAAGACAGTTCTAAGAGGCTGCAGTGGCTTCATTTTCATCTAAAGAACAGTCAGCGAAATGTGTGCCCCATAATTTGGTCAGAAACGTGCAAAAAATTAGAGGAAAAAAACATTATATTAAACTTCACTTAATCATACCTTTGAAATTATATTTTACACGCGTGGATTTTCGAAATTCTTCTTTACCTGTCACAAAGAGTTGTATATTTAGTTTTGGATATAGTTACCGAAACACTGTATTTTGTTACCACCCTCTTTGAATACTTGTATGATGATTTTCAAAGTTTACTACTGAAGGGCCAATTCGTCGTCTGTGATGTCCAAGTTAATTCAAAATTTTTAAAAATAAATGAAGTCGTTACTACTTAACGTCTAGCAGCCGAAGACACTTACGATCACGGACTGGTCGCATTTACCTTAATTACCAGTACGAACGTAGCATGCATTCCTGCAATGACTATTTTGTCCCGAGTTTCTAAGATCGCGTTTACAGATCTGAACGACAAGAGGATTTAGCGGAATATCTTAAATATTTAATTAGTCTTAATGATGTTTTTTGTAATTTCGTCGACAACTGCAGCTGAAATCGGTGTTTCGGTCTACTAAATAACGATCCTGAATTACAGCCGGGTTACGTACAACTACCAAAGTAAGCTGGTAGCTAACTTCTTAACCTGCTCTATCCACGTTTAAAATCGACGCTTTAATGAGAGTGATCACTTTTTTAGATCATATGTTTCGTGTCAGTTATAGGTGCTTCAATGTAGTTTAACATGACTCCCAAATCCTATCAAGCCGGGTTTCGTGGAGGCCTTCCCACAAACTGATTTTTAAATGATATTAACCGTAGCGACTGCGAAATTTCCTGCAATAAATTAGCCGTAAACTACCTGTTTGGAAAGCTAAACCACGTACGTTTTAAAAACATCTATTGATTATTATCAACCCACAACGGTGCCCTTCCTGTTCGCGATATATATAAATATTGTCCACTGTGAGCTCGAGTATCTTAATGTTGTCCTTTGCAGCAAATAAATGAATCCTGGGCTAATTATTGGAATGCTTTTCCACCGACGCAATATGTTGTTGATATGTCTGCAAACAAAGGCTGCTGTTGACATTTAAATGGCCCATCCAAACTATCGTATGATTTCAGGTAAACACTTCTTATTTAGAAGCCCTCAGTTTTAGGCTACTACTGGAGGTAATCTATCTATAAATGCCTAACGAGCGACTCCAAATGAACCGGTTGTATGACTGGTAATTTTTTTCAAAATAAGAGAGCCGGGAAGGGTTGATATATTTTTTACAGTTTTGCGGTGCTGTGAATACTATTGCATCCCATTTATGTAGGCATTATCTAACTATCTGCTCCTTTTGGTCGAGCTAGGTTACAAGCACTCTCAGCAATAAAGAATGTCTTGTGACAACTTTAGGGAAGTTGGGGTTAGGAGGTCTAGTGTTAGGGTCAAGGATTGTCTTAAGGACAATTTTGGGCAAGAAAACAGACGCTTTATGGCACTCTCGTCTCGTGGTACCCTGTGGTCCCGCCGGTAATGGGTAAACCGCAGGTTCTATAAACGTTTTACCTATAAAAGGCTACCTTTTACATCTGCCACAAGATTAGCAGCAGTATTCGTGTACCTACACCCGCACCCAACCCTCCTTGTCTCAATTCAGTAGTATCTGCAGACAGTTTAATCAATTTTTTTTCAAAATCAGTCGCTCTAAGAAAATTGCATTTTCACGTTTAAGTATCCAATAAAATACTTATTCCTGCATAGATAAATGGACTAAGTAACCCATTACCCTACCAACAGTAGCTAACTCAACGACTCACGCTGATAACTGCGACGATGGGGTCGGATTCATAAAAATGACAAATGTCTGCATTAGGTTACATGGAAGAATGGAAGATTCTTACCCAAAACACCTTATTTGTCGGCAAGACGCGGTTTGGGCAAACAAATATGAGGACATCTGAGACGAAAGCGACTAACTCCTTTGGCGAATTGGCTCTGAAACTATAAAGAAACACACTGTTAGCCAATCGCCTTAGGCGAAAATATAAGAAATACTGCCGTTGCTGGAATTGTAATCAAAGTTCCCGTTTTACGGCTGACTAAGGGGAAAGCGCGGAGATTGGTCGTAGCAACTTCAGCCACAAAGTGTTGCTCAATAACCACAGTTTTGCGCGAATGGACAAATAATGGATACGCCATATCAAAAAATATTGACTGCAATTCCGGAATGTGTTCTCAATTCAAGGAGCTCGCTTAGGCAGGGCCATCATACTAATTACCATGCAGCGCAATTTAAAAATACTTCGGTCATCTCGGTGTGGTAACTTTTGAATCCACAAGCTTTTCTTGCTAATGCATACGTTACACTGATCAAAAAGACCGCATTTATTGTCGATGCCCATATATATCTCAGAGATGGTAATACCATATTCAGGATAGCTTTTTGTCGATGATTCTGCTGCTGAATGAGATAGCTGCGAAGGATTCGGCTCTAAGTGGGTCCCACCGAGTTCTTTCTACGGCTTCTGGTGTTGTCTCCGAAGAATAATCAGGGTACGTATTTTAAGAATTATTGTATGCAGGCGGTAGAGTAAAGCGCCCTGTATGTCCTTTGTTGTCAGGTTCAAATTGACAATAAATATTTGAGTCAGAACAGATATCCTCTCTCCTGAAACCACACCACATCCCAAAACAGGAATAGTTGCAAAACACTTTTAAGATACATGCTTAAATACAATAAAAAGAGAGCATAAAACAAAATGCATTCTTTCTTGTACTTTATTGCAAAAAATATGTTTTCTTCGAATATTTTTACTTGGGGCTTCCAAACTACATGCTGCGCGCTTTCCACGCAAAAAATGATATTTTGGCTTAAGTTCTGTAGAAGATGTCAGATATCTGTCATAAACTTTACGATCAACGTGGCTGGAACTTTCCAGTAGACAAGCGCCCAAACAGCTGGACGTGATTCACACATTCGGCAGCCGTTGATCCGCCCATCAGGGAGAGCGGCGAAGGCCCACCGGCGCACGCAACTTGCAACGAAAATCACAGCCGAGTAGCGAAAAGAGGGCACGTGAGCGCGCCAGCGGCCGGCTACTGAGAGGCCGAGGTCAATCCCCAGCCAGAAGGCAGGTCAAAGTTCATTCGTCAAGCACGATTAATATACGAAGCACGCAGCCCGACAGAACAATTCTGGAACTGACGTCCCACCAGCTTGATGATGGAAACTAGGACGTTTTTGAGACGTCAGCACAAAACCCGTGGAGTCCAAGTAATCGTCACTTTATGTTCTTCGTCTTTTTTTGGGGACGATGAGTGAGGTAGTTTATTTTAGTGTTGACTGATAATTCATGTTAATATTTACAGTAGATGGGCTAACTCATGAAATGTCAACCTTAATTCCGAAATACGTTTTCGGCTCGAAAGTAGTGCTTAAATAGTTTTGTAACTTTAATCACTGTCCAGCAGAATTCCATGGTAATTCAGTTATTTCATGATTCTGATTTATGAGCGAACATTTTTCCGGTCGCTAACAAGAGCCACACTCTGTAATAAATATCTACTGATGGAATGTGAATTTTTTCATCGGTCTTCGATACTCTTACAAATGCAAACTAATTTCAAAGAAAACATGCATAAAAGTATTCATTCCTTTTAAGCTGATAGAAAATTATGCCTTAACCCAATATTGTGCGAGGGTTGTAATCAAGGTTTCAAACAGTTTTCTATTTTAAGCTTTTTAGATTCGCGAAACGCCTGTTCAAGTAACATCGTGTGTTTGTCTTTACTCATGTATCTTGTAACGTTTACAGTAGAGCTCACATCTACTGCTGATTTTTACGAAACCTATACAGTCTTCTCTAAATAACGTCTGCAAATTTATGATTTTCATCACAGGGAAAATATACAGTGTATATTTTAGAAAGTCTGAATGACATTGAAACGGCAGGACGGGTTCAAAATTATTTGGGAATTGAAAACGCCTTTTGAAATGAATAGTACAATTTTTGAGAATAAAATATAAAGGAGACGTGATGTTAAACCAGCTTAATGTACGAATGAATATCTTTGCGCATTTTTCTAAGAAAAAATGCTTTTATTCAGATATCAAAAATTAATGAAAACAATTATCCTACATAGTTAATAATGTTACGGAATTTTGTAGATGGCTGTTTTAGAAATTTTTGCGTTTCACGAGTTTGCGCATCTACGGTTTATATATACATATATATAAATGCATATCCCGAAAGTCTAATGAAATAATGCAAGCGTCAATTTATCCGAAAGCTGTGCAATCCGAGATCCTCTTCATTTTTGTGAATAGGCATTCATCTGCCGCAATCGTAGATTTATTGGCTGCTTACAAAGTCGAACTAAAAGCCACAGTTCCTAGGGACGAATTTCTCAAACAGAGAGGAAAAACCGTCCTCAAATATTATTCCAGAAGGAATGCTGTGCCATCATCGTTAGCCAATGTTTACGAGACGACAGTTCGACCGTCATTTCCGAGGATGTTCACCTTGTGCTCCATGACAAGTTAAACCAGACACTGTGACTTGCGTTCGAATTAGTATATAGTGAAAGTGTACTTGCCCTGCACCTACCGCACACTCCTCTCCCCCACCTGGGCCCGGTGATGGGACAGAGTCAAGAAAATCAAAGGCGGGGGAAGGCGCAGGTGGACGACACGGTCGAGCCCGCACCTTGACGCTCCACTACGCACCCCGCTTCTACACAGAGAATGACCAGGATTTTAACCAATAACAGAAATGGGCGGCGGAAACACAGGAGTCCCACTGAGCACGAGTTCTGCCGACAATAGGGCCTGGTAGCGCACTCATGAAATGTTGACGCTTGTTATATTGTGCATTCCAACCACGTTTGCTAGAATCCGATAAGACCCCAATGTTGGTCCAGTGCATCTATTACAGAATCTTTAAGGCAAACATGGATATGGATATGTGCAATGCCGACCCGGATAAATGATTACATTTGCGATCGATTGGTATAAACGTAAGCAGTATTTTTGTTAGGCATGGTTTAAAGCTGACCGTTTTTGTGTACATCACAAATTTGTCTGACGACCTGCTGGGGAACCAGTTTCAAGAACTATGTCATTGAAGTTGATTCCGTTTCTAAGGGTGTTAAAATAGTTCCAGTCTATATATGCGCATACCTATCATCAAGCACTTTCCTTCTCCACCAGCATTTCAGCCAAATCGAAATCTCGGGCCTAGATGCTGTCCTCGTAAAGCCCGCGCAACCATAAAAACGAGTCCTCAACGACTGTCCACCTCAAATTCCCTGGCGTTGTTGTATAGGATAACGCTACATTTGGCCTAACAAGCAACCTAATGCGCTTCATTGCACATGAAAAGAGTGGACCAAATGCGCCTTTATTGCTCTTTCGGCTTTCATGTTTATTGCCTTGTACTGCTTACAGGCCACTGACCCCTTCGTTATAAGTTCCATAAGAGATGCCGCGTATAGACGGGAATTTCGGGATAATTTAAAGAGCATCGTATACAGATAATATGGGAATATATGAATCTGCGCAGTATCTGCGTACGCCGAAAGGCCGGCTTAATGCTTGGCATTACATTGTTATACACCTGGGTTATATGTACTACGCTATAAGTGTATTGATGATCTTTTTGATTTACATTCCCACTTATCCATGTATGTAACATATACCGCAGGATACTATCTTAACTTCTACCCAAAACAAACCCACAGAGAGCAGTGGACCCTGAATAATAAATGAACTCCATTATCGTTCTGTCTGGACTGAATACAAATTTTTCGGGGAGGTCGCAGTCAATGTCCAAGCCAGAAAGCTGCACAGAACTTTATGTGCAATTGCCGCCTGGAAGCGTACCTGTGGTCTTCTTTGACTTACTTCGCCACTTGACATGTGAAAAAATAATTCATGTGTGCACCGACTGCAGATAAACAGTGCTGGAGAACCTGCAAAATAAACCGCAACAAGCCCGAAAACACGCGCTGCTCGCAAGCCTTACAGAGGGGCTGTAAATTTAACTCGTTGGCATCTTAGAATACTGACTTAACTTGACTTCTCGAAACTTTAGACTAAATGGAAGTGTGTTAAAACAACGACATGCATGTATTAGAAATCCTCCACTCACCCCCTTCTGCCCCCCTCCAGTGCCCTACTCTTTCGTGCATTAAATTGCAAAACACATGGGCTTGCCGCACTGCGTTGTTCGACTTCGAGTGAGTTTTTCTGACAAAAATGGCGCTCTTCTAGGCAATATTGCGTCAACATTATGAGCCCTCTGAACTTCTAAAGTCGAGCAATTTGCTACCCTGTTAATTTAACCAACTAGCAAAATGACGTTACTTTTGTAGATATAATGCATTTCGTCTGAATAATTTTTAAATGTTGCGTCATTAGTATAATTTTGTTAATAGCGTTCAGCCACGTATTTAAGCAAACCGTTCTGCTTGTACTTAAGTGGCTGCTTCCATCTGGAAAGTTTACCATCTTCAGTAGTAATGTATCTTGTTTTATGGGTCAAACGTTATGTTCTCGAAAAACAGACGCACATTTGGCGACTTCTGTTGTATAAATCAGGTTTATATCTCGATTCTGCCTCAATTGCATAAATATTTGAGAATACCTGCAAATTCTAGACGAAATTACATTTCCCTAGCCTAGTCTTTGTTGTACAATGGTAACAAATCTTTTTGTTTTGTCTTTGACCTACAAATCGGGTGGGTTTCGGCCGTTTTTATGATACTTAAAGCTGTTTACTATTTCCATTTTCAAATTTATAATATAATTCGCTGCCTTGTAAGAGACGGGGAGTTCAGTGGTTCAAAACCTACATTTCCCTCAAATAATCTGAAGTCAACTGATCTGCGCACATAAACCGAAAATATTAAGAATAAACAGGAGATATGCTAAGGCGCCTTGTTCTGCCTTACCTTTCTTTGCTAATCTATGGTTCATTTGCCCTAGGGGCTAAAAAAGCGGGGCTAAAATTTAGGGCTTATTGAGCCAGCAAAAATTAAAGGGCCCTTTCTTAGCAAAATTGAGTTTTCGCAACGGCATCTTTAGGAGAGGAAAACAGATAACGATCGAACAAGCGTAGGCCGGGGCGTGGAACATCATGTCTTGCGTCAAAACAGTATTTTGAACAGTCGCCGGACCGCTACAACTCCTCAGGGAGGGCAAAGTGCTACATTTCAGCGTCATGTGATGCAACCTGTAGACTCGTGCCGTTTTTGCAACGTTCATTCCATGTTTACAATGCACCTTGCAAGGATAGGAATCCAAAACTACGTCGTCTAAACCACGTGCTATTTTTGATTCGCCGACACAAACGATATTTAGTGTTATTCACAATGGACAACAAGTCTTATTTCGCAGCTCATACCGTTGAAGCCAGCCAGCGTTTGTGTAAGAAATTATTAAAGCTTGGAGTAAGCCATGTTTTGAAAGCCTCAGACTACATTATCAGCTATCACATGTCAGGTCCCGTGGCCGGCACATTGATTTCTTACTGGATTACCGGGCGCTACGTTATACCATAGTAAGAGACAAGAATATGAATATATATACTCACTTGCCAAAAACATATTCGGTGGATTTAGAGGGCTTGTGAGCTTTTTTCCGGTTTTTATTGGCAAAAGACTTAAAAGTTGGCAGTAATCCCAGCTACGGGAAAGTTTATGCATTTAAAGACATAACTTTAGCTTGTTCGTTATCACATCAGCATTATACTACTTTAAATCTCAATTCTGACCGATTACTCGAATTCTACATCAGTTGCCAGTGTAAGTGAAGAAGAAGAAGGGCGGATCTAGCACCGGAACATTTTCTCCATTGTTCTGAGCTTCCGAACTCGTGCAGGAGTCCATCTTCAGAGACAGTAGCGGTAACAGAACAAACGACAGTTATAGGGTGTGTAAGTCAATCATCGACCGACGGCACAAGACTGGGAGTGACCGCACAGTGCTGTCTACGCCGGCGCCAGATCGATAAATCAATTGACTGAGTTCTCATTTGAGCCCCAGGCTTCAATAAATTCTCGGCCTGTTTTGATTCTGGTGGGGGCGACTATTTTGGTGGCTGCAGAGTTAAATTCGTGACACATTTCGCAGATTTGGGCGACCACATGTTATAAAGCGTTGCCTCGTCACACAGTTTATGTCTGAGAATGCGCGATCCGAGCATGTGTCCAGTTTGCAGTGTGTAGTTACAAGGACAATTTTGACACGGGATGTTACGCACTAATCCAGATTGACCCTCAAGCTCTAACCGATCTTTATTTTTCATGACTTTACTGCATATGGTGGCTTTGGGGAGGTGTGCAACACCAACAGCTAGCTCCGCAGCAAAGGGTTCAGTTGATTCTGACATGTTGATATATGGCAGTGAATGCCATATCGTTGGTGGTTTAGATGTTTGGGTCCTCTGGGGGCGACCTCCTAGGCAGCGACTTATGCGTGTCTTCGGATAACCATTGTGCAAACTCTGGTGGCTGAGATAGTGGGCCTCACGTACTCTGTTCTGCGGTTCACTGCAATGAGTTTGGATCCGTTTGAAGAGCGTTCTCACACAGCGTCGTTTTTGAGCCACTGGATACTTGCTGTGGAACTTTAGAAGCTGTGTGGTGTTCGTTGCCTTCCTATAAACCGTCGTTTCGAGTTCCCGTTAAGGTTTCGTCTGAGAAGCGCATCCAGAAAGGGTAACTGTTGTTTCACTTCTTCTTCCCTCGTGAATTTTATATCAAGGGAGTCTGCGTTGAGCAAGCTATGGAAATCTTGCAGCATGTCCTTCTTTAAGATGACGAACGTGTCGCCTACGTAACGGTGACAAAACACCGGTTCATGTTGGAGGAAGGCAATCTTTTCTAACACCTGTAGGACCAGTTCTGCCACTAAACCGGAGATCGATAAGCTCACTGGAGTTCAAAAGCCTCTCCAGCAAAAGCGAAATATGTTCTTCGCAGAATTAAAACGGCCTCATGAGGCGTTCATTTTTGAGTGCATTGAGTCTCGTCGCCCACCTCCCAAAGTCTCTTGCGTAAAACCTCGCGGGCCAGCTTTGGTAGAATGGGGGTAACTAACGACTTCACATCGAAGGAAACCATGGTTTCCTCCGACTGAATCCTCCGACCTCATAGTTCTACACGGAATTAAGAGGCTGATGAAACTAAGGCAGTCTAATTGCCTTGGAGAAACTTCAGATTTGAAAACATCCACTTTGCCAAATTATAGGTGAGGCTGCATTGTGGGACAGTGATTGGACGCAGTGAGACACTTGCTTTATGGATTTTTGACAGACCATATAAATTTGCTCAAGCGGTGTCACTTGTCCTATTTGTTGCCATCCATTATCCGTGACCATAGTTCTGCGTTTGTATTCTCTTAGCAGTTTGTTCAGCATATCTGCCATTGCGTTGGCTTGTGAGCTCCATGCTGGTCTGTAAAACTCTGCACCATCAGGAAGGGTCTTGGCTTTTTCACTACAGTTCTCCCGATTCTTTATGACGGTTGATCGTTCCTTATCAGCAGGCGGACTGATGATTTTGTCGTCTCTCCTCGGTTCCCTCATGGCTTTTGAATCCTTCTGGGAGATAAATTGTGTTGGCTTTGTACTATATTTATATTTTTCATATTTACCAGGCCTACTCCTTTTATTTAAAAATATTTGCATGTTCTTTCATATTATTAAGTGACTGCTGCATGCAGTCCCACTACTTTACAACTTAAATGAGTGGTTATATGTGCGCTTAAATGGGAATTGTTAGTCAGACATGATGGACGTTTAATAGTTATACAGCAATTTCTAGAACTCGCATAATTAAGAATTTTTAGAACAGATGCCCCTGTGACATTGAGTAGAAGGTCGACGGATAACGCAACTTGCTTCAAAATTCTTAAAGGAGTACAAACTAATAAGGACATATACTATACAAAATATGTTTCAATTTCCAATAATGTCGAAAATTAACGGAAACAGCTGGTATGAGTTAAGCAATCGGACTTAATGGCCTTAATCTTACAGACAATGAGAAATAAGCGCATTCATAAGCGGACACTTAATTAACGGCAGTATTCTACGATTTTGCTAAATACTTTTTGCACTACACCCTACCTACATTATTCTTCTAGCCGAGATGTTCTTTATGAGAAGCACCACCTACCGTAAGTTTAACTACATGGTACAACCGTGTGAAATTTGTTTAGGCGTCCAACAGGCAAACTTTTGTAGTTACTTTCCGACTCCCAAATTAATTTTTTTCCTACTTAACGCAAAATTGTGTTTTCAAGCAAAACAGCGGGCATTGTGCACATCGGTTCAATGGTGGCTCGGGTCACGCGGAAATGTGGTGGAGGATGACACCTCGCCGTGCGGATCACAGCGACTGGCATGCCCCCACCCCTACGCGCGGCTGCGGATGTGATTCTGGCCAGCAATCTGCCCCACGCGGATTGGTTCCCACTAGAAGCTCAAAATTCGCTGACGCATAGACACACGACACTTCTCCTTCCATCTCCTTCCAAGCCAGAATATGCGCGTTGCTTAACTAACGGTTGTCTGCTTTAATCTGTCTCACAGACTTTGTAACTAGAAATTGTCTGGTCGTTCACAGTCCGTGAAGTTCCGCTTCCTATCACATCAATAGACAAAAGGTCCCCACTTGTGCATCCAACACTAGTTCTTCGCAGGATATTAATCGCAGAAGTCAGTACATATATATATGGTGGTAATGGCGGTAATGTCATTCTGCCTATATATATATTAATTTCATAAGGGTTCAATGATTTCTAAAATCATAAAGCCTGACCGACTGCTTAGTACACTCTGTCACCCAAATGCCCCGAAGACTCGAACACGGGCGCATCTGGGCTAGTAATCGCAACAGTTTGCTGTCGTCGGTGCAATCAAGAATCGACTGCCAGGCGCGGCTTAGATTGATTTCTCACCCGACTTTATTTTGATGTTTGTCCTGTGTCCACGGATCAGAAGCCGCGGTCGAAAACACCTTGACTCGAACAAACCTCACAAGCAGTCGTCCAAACGTATTATCGTTTAAAATCGACTCCATCTTCGCCAAAGCTATTACTCGCAGGGTATCGTCATGTACTAAACATAATAACGCATTTCTGTCGATGAAAGTTAAAGATTGTTGACTCTACGTCCCGTGCCCCGACAACCGTAGACCAACTAAAGCGCAGTATTCTCCTGGCCTAGCATAATTTATCGGGAAGGACCTTGTCGTATGCACACGTTGACATGGTCTCTCAAGCGCGCACGCTGACTTCTGACTGACCTTCAGCTCTGCGTAGGCGGCCTCTTCAGTCTAACCACGTTTAAACCATTCCCTTTCACGACTGACACGTTACACAACCTGCAAACGCACCGTCTATGAATATTTCTTCTATCTTTTGCCTAACAATCGACAGTCACCGTTTCGAAGAAGAAGACAAGATCGCCGGGACAAGAGCTTTACTAGCTTGAAGTTTCGGATTCCTGCTCGAATCCATCATCAGAGACATAAGCAGATACGGGTGATTCATGCACATGCGGCTGCAGTATTTATAGGATGCAGTCGCCATGCTACCGTATACCTATGAATATTCACGGCTCCCTCCCCTTCATCAGGGATCGTTGCACGTGGCGTGATGGCCGATATTCGCGTCGTTAATTGCTGCAATTTAATCACGTGCGTTGGATGCTCGTGTGATGATTGCTCGGCCATCTCACGCGCTGACCTGGGTGTTTGGAAGAGTGTTCACCAGTGCGCTCTCCACGTGGCCAATTACTCCGCCTAGACGAAGTCTCAGCACGGTGCATTAAATGGAAAGATCATTACACTTGTTAATAGACTGGGGACCAGTAAACCATGACTCCAACAGCTCCCGGCTCACGCTGCTGTCATCTCTTAGGGGGAGTTCAGTCTCGTCAAATTTAAATGTGTGACCGGAACCCGTCGAATGAGCCGCAACTTGATAGCTGGCGTCATTTCTCCGCACCGCAGCAGCGTGTTCGGCCATTCGCGTTCGGAGTTGTCTTCCGGTTTCTCCGACGTAGTTGCTTTGTCTGCAACTGCACCAGATCCCATAAACGACTCCAGACGTTTCTCGCCGTGGCAGTGGGTCTTTCGGTTTCATCACCTGACGCCGGAGGCAACCATCGGGCGTGGTGAGACTTCGTCTAGGAGGAGTAATTGGCCACCCGGTGAGAGCACTGGTGAACACTTCCCAACACCCGGGTCAGCGCGTCAGATGTTCGAGCAATCATCACACGAGCATCCAACGCACGTGATTAAATTGCAGCAATTAACGACGCGAATATCGGCCATTACGCCACGTGCAACGATCCCTGATGAAGGGGAGGGAGCCGTGAATATTCACAGGCATGCGGTAGCATGGCTACTGCATCCTATAAATACTGCAGCCGCATGTGCATGAACTACCCTTATCTGCTTATGTCTCTGATGATGGATTCGAGCAGGAATCCGAAACTTCAGGCTAGTAAAGCTCTTGTCCCTACGATCGTGTCTTCTTCTTTAAGACTGCTTCCTCGGATTGGTCTGTTCGCTTTTATTGACAGTCACCGTCTCGTTCTGTGTCTGGCCGAGTGCCGTATCAGACAGTTGTTATTCAGGTGTCTGAGGTCTGTTTTCAACTACTCGCCAGGGCAAGGTATATCACATTTCCCTACGAGCGGTTCCACGTCCAAATACCGTAAAACAACTGGTGCACGCGCGCAGTCAGAAGCGCCCGAGCTGCAATAAGACAAAGCCTTCCTCGGCAATGCCGCCCAAAACACTTAACCTTACACCATTTTGATAATGCAGTGCCCATTTGCACATGAAATAATTTAACCAGTTTCTATAAGCCCATAAAAGGACAGGTGACTTCACAGTTTCACTCTCCGTTTCAGACATGAGTGTACCCCGTCAACAGGTTTTATGGTAATTGAAACGACGAAGCGGGTTCCAGGAGGTAGTCGCAAAGAAGAAGACACGATCGCAGCAACAAGAGCTTTATTAGTCCGACATTTCGTATGCTCAATCAACTCCATCATCAGAGACAGAGTTAGATAAGGGTGGTAAATTGCCCAAGTGCTGCAGGACTTATAGGATGTAGTTGTTAGACCGCTACATGCCTATCCCAGATGGCAGCTCCCGTGTGCATTATGGCTCGACTGGCCAGGTGTTGAGGTGTACAGTTGCCGTGCAGTTGCCACGCCCATGTGTGCCCGTAAATATTATCGATTCCCACGTTCATCGCACGCAGTCGAGTTGCTGACGGCCGGATTTCGTCATTCGTGTGTACTCCGAGGCAATTTGGCTCGCCGATATTGACACCGGAACGGTGGCCATCCGCACGCTGTCCTCGCGGCTAACTACTTTGCTCGACAAAGACACAACGCAGAATATGGAGCGGGGAGGCCGTTGTGCTTGTTGAGTAATGGTGGAAGTATAATGAAGCGCTTGTTCCAACGATCGTATCTCCTTCGTCACGTTCTGTGGCCTTGCCAGTGAACGTCTACGTCGGAAGATTCGTCCGGAGTTCCGTTCATAAGAAACTTACTATTCTGATTTGTTTTCAGCTAGATCGCAGTTAAAAGCCAGGCCCCGTATTACAGGTGGCTGGAGGGTTTGTTTACTGGGACTATTTTGTGGGATTCCATAATCACATGTGACCCGTTTGGCTTCCATTTTACGTCTGAGGTTTGGATTAGGGTAACGGTTAATGGTTTCCCATTTTCGGAATATTGTTATGCCTTTAGGCTTAGGTTTTCGGGTTACGGCTAGGGTTTGAGTGTGCGAATGGGTATCAGTATTAGAGTTAGGTTTTCCGGTTACGGCTATGTCTAAGGGCTGCAGTTCCGTTTACGATTTCGGTTAAGATTATGGTGCCGTCAAGGTTAACGGTTAACGTTTAAGGTTGATTTTCTGGTTAGGTTTAAGGTCGCAATCCGCTTCCCCATTTATGCTTACCAACTGCGCTCTAGCCGTTTTTTCTTGTCCAAACAAGAGTGACTGGGCCCGTTGGTCAGAGCGCTCAAATCATATCAAGACCTTCACCAGATACCTCGTTGTTACTGACCATTCCGTTCTCAATAAGTGACTGGCAAATCGGCAGAAAGGGGAATTTGCACCAAATCAGATATGCCATCACATGAAATGTTAACCAAAATTTTGCAACGGGCTAGTGATCACTTAAGCAGTATTGTACTATTGATGATCGCACCGGAGAAGTTTAAGCTATTTCGGTCAAATCAGGTTGCCTGCTCTTGAACAAATTCCTTTGCTGTCTTTGCAAAATCCACACTCTGTAAAAAATGATTATGGTGCGGGACCTATCTCATGAAACCGGATAACGAAAAACGATATAAGAATTTTCGGTCGCTTTAAACATTTCTCACTTTGTTTGCCTCTCCAGTCGTTTCAGCACACCGATTGTGGTCTTTGCTGTGATCGACAGCGGATATCAGTGTTTTGACGAATGTAAAGCAAACCAGCTTCTTTCCCAAAGGAAGCAGCGGCGATCGTCAAAAGAAGCATTTTATACATAATATTTCAGATTCTTATAAAAGGTCATCGGTGCCGGTGTTCCCTTCTTCTTCACTGCTTCCTGAAACTCATCTTTTAGCTTCTTTGGTCATGCATTTTCTTCTTAGTGGCCTTCAAAACGTACCTAGCAGATGACGACCTGTGATAATATGATAGAGAGCGAAAGGGAAATTCACCCCTAAATGCTGGTTTTCTGGTAACCCTTGCTGGGAATTTTGATTTGAAGCTGCATCCGCACAGACCTTTTGTCAGTCAGTGTGGTTAGGTGCGGTTAGGCTAGCGCCCGCACAACAGAATTATGTCGTTCCCACGTGACCAGTGCCCTGGCTCGCGATGGCATTCGCAGCTTTCTGCTACCATACGCATGGCAGGCTTGTCTTTTCAAAAATACATCGTAAAGCGTTTTTCCTCGGTAGGACGTAACTCCAGGGTGACTGTTCTCTATGCCCAACAGTTAGCAGCGCGTTCGTCATGCCTTAGCAGCCAGTGAACCAGATCGCAGTCTTCCGACCCCTGGTGTCAGTTACACTATCGGTCAGCAGGAGAAAAAATGCTAGACCCGAAAGTGTTTGTCTGTTTCTCTTCTCGTTTTCGATACATTTACTTCCATTACCACCACCGCTCGTTGGCGTGCCATTAGCCAGCAGACAAAGCAGAGTCCGCCAACTGTTCCCGCACATTTGACAGACTGGCGTTTTTGTCAAGAGGAGAGGACCGTTATTTATGGAATCATAAACCCCGTTTGAAGGCGTTGGAGCGGTGTTTTCAGTTATGAATCTGGAGGCATCAGACTCTGTAGCAAAAAAATTGTTGACAAATCAACCTTTAATTAGACAGTATGTGCTTTCTTTGCTGTTTTTTCACAGAACACAAGCAGCGTTAACTAACACTGTATTTAGCCATTTGAGACGTTCTGCGGACTAAAACGGAATATCAGGTTCACTAAAAATGCATTCTGCGAGAAAAAATCTAAAAAAAAAGTTTATGTGAAAACCTCTAGTGCGACATGCGCTGACAGAATGTGTTTTTGTGTGGAGCGATTGACCGGTGGACTGTGAGTCAGCTTCCATCATTTCCTCGTAGCATATCTCTTAAGAAGCTCCTTTCTATGGGAGATCCGAGCCGCATACCCTACCTAGTAACCTATCAACTAATACTTTTGAGGCCTTCTCTAAGTGTGCGCGCGTATATACAGAAGGTAAGCCGAAAATCTCAAATATTTCTTCGAATCGGAAATATTACTTAAGTATTAATGTAACATTTATTGCCATGCAGCATTATTCCATGATAATTCAGTTGAATCAGGATGCCGGTTCTTGAGAGAACGTCTATCCGGCTATCTGCGAAAACTATGGTTGATATCAAAGACTGCTTAAAGTGCACGAATTTTTCTTATTGATTTTCAATGGCCTTTTAAATTAAAATATATTTCATAGACAACGTGCATAAAAATATTAATGTCGTTATTCGTTTGGTGGAAAATTGGCAGCGGTCGCATAGTTTATTCATAAACAACCATTCAAGTACTTGTTCGTGCAGTTCGTAATTTGATAAAGCAGCTTACAAATTCAAATCAAAAAATTAATTGTATTAACATCTAGACTACGTAGTAGAACAAACCATGCCCTGATCAAGACTAATTCTCTGACTTAAACATTCCTTCATGTCGTTTCCCTTCTCCCATCGTCTGTTTAGTTTACCACTTTCGTTGATGAGACTCTGTGCATTAAACTCCATCTGTGTGGTTGCCATATTGATTTACAAAATACTCTCAACTTGCTGAGTCTTCACTACTTATTATTTGCTTTACGAGGCGACAGGAAGTCCTTGCGAACTATTTAGTACAAGTATATTCTGCTGTTCATGGCTCTTTTAAATTCAAAAAGCGAACAAAATTTCTCAAATACCGAAATTCACTAGCTTAGAGGCCAGAGCTACAAAGCAGTGCCTAGGGAATCCGACCGACCGTGTCTCAATGTGTGTTCAGTTTTTCGTTCTGTAGTGAGTTAACGGCTATTTGAGACAATATAACTACCTTTATTGGTAGTAGTCTATTTCGTGACGACTTATCAATTGCAACCCCGTTGCTGCATAGCATATTTAACGAATAAGGAACAGACGGCTATATAAAGTTACATAGAAGAATTAAAACGAAGTAATAAGGTCGTTGTTTGCTGCAAATTGATTAGTCAATACAAATGGTAACTTGACAAGCAACATTAGGAAAAGGAAATGTAAAAGTCTGCTGTAATATATTTGCCACTTAGGATTGACAGCCATTTAAAAACTATCCAGCGACGAATGAGATGTGCCGCTGAAAGGACGCACGATGCAGCCGGACTCAAATATGGTATTCCCATTAAAGCTGTCCCAATTCCACGGAAACGTCATGCCATTCCGTGTTTATTAATTCAAACGCACATGTGGATAAAAAAAAACCTTCAGCGAACGCAAATGGTAACTAGCAGCCAGGTCAGCAGGACGTCTGCCTAAATGGCTTTAAGGCAGGAAAATAAAATTCGTGATCTTGCTATCACGAAACACCTTCCATACGGCGGTTACACCGTTGACTCCAAAACATCTATTCGGGCACGGTCAACTCGGGCATTATGTTACTTGGAGACAGCCGGGAGACGGCCGACCCATGCAAACGGTTAGACCACGTGGTTAACCTAAACTTACCCTGGTAATCCTTTGTCCGTGGATTCAGACCTATCCTTGTACATCTTACTTTCCCTATATTTCCTTCCTAAAATTGCGTTTTTATATTACCATTTTCATTAATTCATATGTGTGCAAAAAAACTTTAGTTTTCTTTTTTTCATTATTTTGCTTTGTTTCCTATTCCTCGTCTGTGCTATGCAGCGACGGGTTGCATTTGGTAAGTCGTCGCAAAATTTGTTGCTTTCAGTAAATTCTCTTGTATATGTCTGTTTAGAATTCATTTTACAGATAATGTGCCTCGCATAACAGAACATAATGGCAAACTCGCTTTCATTAATATCCTCGTCTGAAATAAGCATCGAGTTGCCTAGGCATCAACTCAAGCAGGAAAACGACAAACAATGCGTAAGTATAAAACTATCCAGCTTCGAGTGTCCGATCAGGTACAGCTGCAGACGATTAAGGATTTATGGTCGCGGACATAAACGCTTCCATTGAACACTTAAAGTCATCGTTTGGAAGTCTGCCGACCGGAACTGTAAAGCACTCCCTCTTTGTAGCAAAAGTCTGACCGTAGTGTATATTTTAAATTTACCCTCTATGGCAATTGCAACATCCCGATATCCGATGTAATATGCGGTCCATTTTAGGCAGTATTTCTGCATCCGAATCGGCCTTTGAGCCCCACCTTACCTTCCTCCACCACGCAGACGCCTTGTCTTGGATGTGTTTGGAAACAAAGGAAAAAGGGCGAAATTGGTACAGCTCGTATCGTACGCATTATCTCTTAAGCGTAAACAATCGCACACAGTCCCTACCCGTCATGCCACCCTAAAGACCATGTCTCGGAAGGCTGCTTACTGAAGGGATAATTCGATCCTACCCGGATTCTTTTTCAATCCGACTTTTACAGCTGCATTGTTCCGTGATGGATACGAGGTCCCATCTATGAAAACTAGTTAACGCGGGATTAGCGACCAGCGCGTGAGAAGCCTGTTTAGACCGACTATTCAGTTTTTTCCGCGCTTGCGCTCACGCCAACTCCAAATGGATTTGTCACTGAAAAGTGGCGGATGTGAGATAGTGGGCGCGGGTTTATCTCATCACAACGCGATCATGCGCAAGTCTCAGCTGTGTCCCCTTGCGCCGCATACGACAGTTAACCCTTCAAAGGGTATTTGCGCACACATATATTCCTTAAATGCTGCGCATTTATGACAAGTTTTGGCTGCCTGATGTTGCCTAAATTCGCACAGCTTGAAAGTCGGCCAGGAGGTCTGATAGTTAGGTGATTAAAGTTCTTTCAATTATCTTGTACCTCACTGGCCAATGAAACTGTGGAGTGGGATATAATGGCCACACAACGAGACGCCTCAAAAAGGTAGTACGTAAACACATACCCGCTTGACTAGGCAGAGGTGAAAACAGATCGATTTCGAGTGCTATCCTCGCACGTCTTGTTAATACGATTTATCGAGTCAATGCCAAATAAGCCTTTAAGATTGTCTGCCGGACACCTGCAAACGGGCGATATTTCAAGTTGCTTCCGATTGGATACCAGTGTCGCAACACTCCGTTACTGATGCTAGTAATATTGCAGTTAGTTACCCATACTGTAAGCGTTGGTAGAGTAGCATTGGCAGCCGTGGTGCCGGTGGTAGTAGTAGTAGTACTAATGGTAGGATTCTTAGTAGTATTCGCCGTATCAGTGTTGCGACAATTCTAAGTGTTGCGACACTGTATTCCCGCATTGCTCCCCTCTACTTGCATGCATTTAGTAATATATTTATCTTAACCGTCGGCAAACTTGAACTTACCATTTTAATTTTTCTAGGAAATATCCTCTCCATTCATGCTCGGTTGCCGAAGCGTGTGATGCCGTTCACGAATGAGTCTCCCCTTCTTGTGAAGGCCTGAAAACACTTCTCTCACCTTCAGTTCATTAATCCTATTTTAGTGGTCACTATCCTTATACATAACAATTCCAAATCGAAATAGTTCTCCTATTTAAACTTTAGCAAATCCAGCCCGTTTTGTGACCTACGTAAATCTTAGCGGAAATCACTTTAAGCAAATAAGCGTTTTGGTATCAGATGCTACGGTCGTACGGAAAATTAACGCCAGCTCAAAGGCAGAAAAATATCTGTCTCAGTGACATCATATCAGGTGGAGGTTTCCTTTAAAAGTCTGCAAAGCTCAAATAAACGTATATCTCAGATGGTACACAATAAAGCTTCGGATGGACGCATCGTGAGTCAAGTCACGATGTCCCCAAGGAGCCACCAAAAGCAGTTTAAGGCGAAGTTCGTCAAACAATCTTTCTTTAGATCTCTAACAGGAAGAAAATCTGGTGTATTTTGCAAGTTCAACTTAACCGCTGTTTAATGCAGTTAATTCACGTATTGTAATTATTCATCATACACATTTCATAAATTATGTAACATTCGTCCGTTGGTCATTGCGTCTTCCGAGGGCTTTAAGGATTGTATGCGTCTGCCTTCGTATGATTCAGCAAGAAATGGTCGTTGCACCATGGTGTGAGTTGGCAGTTGTCTGGCACCTGGCCTCCTGCCGGTAGATACGTGTGTGTTCTCTCTAGGTACACAGATAGTGAGCACGGCTTCCTAGTCATACCCACTTTTCTGGGCCGTTTATTTTGTTGTTAGTTAAAATCTTGGACCAGAGATATTGGTGGCGCACTAAGTGCAGGTTCGCCTGTGTCCTCTCCCGTCTCCGGTCCTTTTAACTGTCTTGTCACAGAGTCCAGGCAGGGGAAGAGGGTGTGCGGTAGATGCTGCGCAAGTCTACAGTCACCGTAAACTAAATAAAACAAAAATCACCGTGCCTGCTCTCCCCTTGCTGCAAAGCACACGGTGGACATCGTCGGTAACGTTGGTCGAACTACCACGTCTTCCGAGCACGTTCCTGCTTACTTTTTCTCTCGTCTAGTTACTAAATGCATGTTAGCTATTAAGCTAAGGTCAGCTGAGCACATGCCGAAGTGGCTACGTAAGGCGGAAAATATAGTACCCAGGAGCACAATTACAAATCACCTGGGGGATACGGGCCTGACTGTGGACTCAATGGTTACATGTAAGCTCCTGTTTCGGCCGACGATCGGGCGTCGCTTGCGCTTTGCAGAGGCCGCTGCAATGCCGGGGAGGAAAACAGAACGCTGTAAGCAGCTGGACCACGTGATAAACCTGGTGTTACCATGGTAAGGATCATCCTTTATTGTTTTCCTAATGCATTCTCACAACATTTTGGAAGGCCTATATATAATCAAGGTAGAGTTCTGACAACCAAAAGGGAGGATAATTTCTGATTTTTGGCCGTCGTTAGCCGGCCCAACCTACACCTATGATTAAAAGTCGCCTTCTTTGGTAATCGAACGCCACTGAGCCCAACGCGCTACCATTGAGCCAGGGTACCACAGCCATGTCCCCTGTGATCGGGTATGTCAACTATCTTTGAAGGCGGTCATCGATAGGTTTATGCGATACCAGTATGATGTTATATATATATATATATATATATATATATATATATATATATATATATATATAGCAGCGAGGAGGGACGACAGAGAATGCGGGTAGATTGATACAGCAATGTTTCTGGCTTATTCTGCCTTCATTCAGCCAATCATAACCCTGACCACCAGCAGCTGAGACTAGAAACACAAACATGCGCACAGACGCACCTGGCGCAGTCAGTCCACCACTGAGGCCTACCAGATGGGTCATAAACACTTCATCGAACCGAAGTTCATCAGTGCCTCGCCACCTGTCATTCTCTGTCGCTGCAGATCGGGTATTTATCAATCAGGAATTGGCGCACACCGATCTATTGGCTTCACAAAGCAAACAAGCTCCGTATGTGTGGCAAAGGTCACGAACAGGCAACCAATTACCAGGCCGAAGTCGGCCAAGTCATAATAGCAGCGAGGAGGGACGACAGAGAATGCGGGTATATTGATACAGCACTGTTTCGGGCTGCTATTATGACTTGGCCGACTTCGGCCTGGTAATTGGTTGCCTGTTCGTGACCTTTGCCACACATACGGAGCTTGTTTGCTTTGTGAAGCCAATAGATCGGTGTGCGCCCATTCCTGATGAATATATATATATATATGAGATGATACCGACAAAGACAAGGGAGACCGGAATGGCCATTTCTGGCTTATTAGCCGTCATCAGCCAGTCATACCCAACCCCAAGTGTGGATCACTTGAGATTCGAACCCGGGATCTTTGGTCATGGAGTTGAACGCTCTACCATTGAGCCACGGGCCCGTTGTCCTGTCGGTTGTGATCGGGAATATTAATTATGACAGTGGGCGCTCGCCGATCAGGTTACGGACAACGGGCCCGTGGCTCAATGGTAGAGCGTTCAACTCCATGACCAAAGATCCCGGGTTCGAATCTCAAGTGATCCACACTTGGGGTTGGGTATGACTGGCTGATGACGGCTAATAAGCCAGAAATGGCCATTCCGGTCTCCCTTGCCTTGTCGGTATCATCTCATCTATGTCTACCACTAGTCGCTGTGCGACTGCCTGCGAGGGTTTAAGTATGAGCCCCAAGGCACAACGGAACGAGCATGTTCCGTAACCTGATCGGCGAGCGCCCACTGTCATAATATATATATATATATATTGAAATCAAAAACGTTCTTTGGCAAAGGGAGAAAACTTTATTGAGTAAATTTTCGACGTCGGTTCCCCGTGTCGTCGTCAGACTAGAGTAAATGTGCTGAAAACAATTAAAATTTCAAACGTGCTACAAAATCAATACTCATTTGGTGCCTCAGCTAGTAAGCTGCCGTCGTATGTGTCAGTCCGTATTGATCGGCTTTCGTCTCTTCCACTTTTCTCTGAGATTCTTGTACGTGGCATCTAACTCGATATGCCTGTTGATGCATGACTCATCGGAGTGCATGGCTTCAAGAAACCCTCGGCCTTTTTTAGATGGGCAAACTCCGACGATGCGCACAAGCCGACGACTACGTTACGCACCCAGCCTGTACACCCTAAGGATAGGGTTGGCTATCTCGATAAAAAAAAAGTCGTCTATAAGATCCCATGCGATGCCTGTGATGCCGTATATTGTGGCCGAACGGGAAAATCTGCCTCTACACGCATCCACGAACATCAACTTGCAGTTAAGAGGCGAGACAACTTGTCTCAAATGGCCATGCACACTCTTGATACTGGGCACAATTTCGCATGGGACAAAACTCGCATCGTCGGAGTTTGCCCATCTAAAAAAGGCCGAGAGTTTCTTGAAGCCATGCACTCCGATGAGTCATGCATCAACAGGCATATCGAGTTAGATGCCACGTACAAGAATCTCAGAGAAAAGTGGAAGAGACGAAAGCCGATCAATACGGACTGACACATACGACGGCAGCTTACTAGCTGAGGCACCAAATGAGTATTGATTTTGTAGCACGTTTGAAATTTTAATTGTTTTCAGCACATTTACTCTAGTCTGACGACGACATGGGGAACCGACGTCGAAAATTTACTCAATAAAGTTTTCTCCCTTTCCCAAAGAACGTTTTTGATTTCAACCTATATTTCTTGCGATGCCTGCGTTCCAATTCATATATATATATATATATATATATATATATATGAGAAGAAAAGGCGATCTCGGGAACCATAGTTTTACTTTCCTGACGTTTCAAAAGCATACAAGCTTCCATCGTCGGAGGTGAGTGTGGTATCGCGCCTCACAGTATTTATGGGTGGGTAACAGTCATGTCAAAACGGGTTTTCTTACATACGAAGTCAGGGCGGCAGGGGGGGGATGGGCCGGGGAGGGGAGTCCTAGAGCGTCTTTTCGCCGGATGAGGGGGTGGTGGATCAGAATTAGTGGTCATCAGCCGCATGCACACGTGAACTGTGGCGGGCGGGGGGGAGGGAGGGAGGGTGACGGAATGTACTCAATCTACATCGGAAGCCGGCGTTGAGACGTTGGTGGTCGTCGTTCGTACCTTCATTGACCGTAGCTGTCGTCCAAGCCTGGCAATCTTGTTTACGCCGCAACGACTGTCCGTTTTCTCGTCCGCCGGACTAGTAGATGGACCGGCTGTGGTGAGGACTGCGCCTTCGTCGGAACCCGGTTGAGGGGTGGCTGGGTGTGTATCCGCCATGGGCTCGCTCATGTCTGGATTCATGTTTAGCCTGGGTGCACGTCTGCTCATTTGTTTACTGAGCTGCGCTCGAAGGGCTTGATAGGCAGCGGGAAGAGTCACACAGCGGTTGATGGAGGTTGTCCCCGTGTGCCAAGCCTCGATTGTTTCCCTGGCTATGCGATCGTTTCCCCGGCCCAGAATTTCGGCATGCTGAAAGGCGAACGTGTGTCCGGCATCGGCGCAGTGTTCGGCAGCACCAAGGTTCTATGGACTACCAAAGGTACACAAAGCCGGGGTCCCCCTCCGGCCAATCGTATCATTGCGCGGGGCACCTACATTCAACTTGGCCAAATGGCTGTTCCGAAACCTGAGGTCTCTCACCTCGGACGCGGGCACGACGGTCTGTTCAGCGACTCAGTTCCTGGAGCGGATCAAAGGGATGAGACTTACCGAAGACGAGGTCATGGTGTCATTCGACGTCACCTCTCTTTTCACCTCGATCCCGCAAGACCTGGCAATCGAAACGGTCAGTGAGCTGCTCGAGAGTCAGTACGACGAGACGGACGTAACCGTAAAAAGGAGACATCTCGTCCAATTGTTGAGATTCTGCCTGAAGACGTACTTTACCTTTGAAGGCACGACCTACGAGCAGGTCAAGGGGACGCCAATGGGATCGCCTCTCTCGGGCTTCATCGCAGAGGCAGTTCTCCAAAAAGTAGAAACCCTCGTTTTCTCAACCTATAAGCCGAAATTTTGGGCTCGATATGTCGATGATACCTTCGTTATCATTAAGCGGCAAATGGTCAAGGAATTCCATGATGTCCTGAACTCTGTTTTCCCTGACATCCAGTTCATAATGGAGGCGGAAGTCAACAATCAACTCCCGTTCCTGGACGTTCTCGTCCATCGAAATCCCAATGGGCACCTTAAAACGACGGTATATAGGAAGGCCACTAATACGCGCCAAATCCTGAGCTTCCACAGTAAGCACCCGTTAGGCCACAAACGCAGTTGTGTGCGAACACTCTACAGAAGGGCAGAAACACACTGCAGCGAGCCGGACGACAGAAGGTCAGAACTACGCTACCTCCAGCGCCTCTTCATGGCCAACGGGTATCCTCGCAACTTCATCGAACGCGGTCGACAGGCCGGACCGAGCCGACGTTTGGTGACAGAACGACCAACAATATGGCGGGCGCTTCCATACATCGACGGCGTTTCTGAGGCCGTCTCGCGTCTCTTAAGACCGCTGGGGATCGGCATCGCCCACCGACCGGAGTCAACAATTCGACATCTGGTCATGAGACCTAAGGCCCCTCTGCCACTAGGCGAAACCACGAACGTCATCTACCGGATCCGGTGTAACTCCTGCGAAGTCAACTACATTGGGGAAACCGGCAAACGGCTACAGAGCCGTGTTGGAGAACACATGAGGGCAGTACGGCGAATGGACCCTTTGTCTCTGGTGGCCGAACACTGCGCCGATGCCGAACACACGTTCGCCTTTCAGCATGCCGAAATTCTGGGCCGGGGAAACGATCGCATAGCCAGAGAAACAATCGAGGCTTGGCACACGGGGACAACCTCCATCAACCGCTGTGTGACTCTTCCCGCTGCCTATCAAGCCCTTCGAGCACAGCTCAGTAAACAAATGAGCAGACGTGCACCCAGGCTAAACATGAATCCAGACATGAGCGAGCCCATGGCGGATACACACCCAGCCACCCCTCAACCGGGTTCCGACGAAGGCGCAGTCCTCACCACAGCCGGTCCATCTACTAGTCCGGCGGACGAGAAAACGGACAGTCGTTGCGGCGTAAACAAGATTGCCAGGCTTGGACGACAGCTACGGTCAATGAAGGTACGAACGACGACCACCAACGTCTCAACGCCGGCTTCCGATGTAGATTGAGTACATTCCGTCACCCTCCCTCCCTCCCCCCCGCCCGCCACAGTTCACGTGTGCATGCGGCTGATGACCACTAATTCTGATCCACCACCCCCTCATCCGGCGAAAAGACGCTCTAGGACTCCCCTCCCCGGCCCATCCCCCCCCTGCCGCCCTGACTTCGTATGTAAGAAAACCCGTTTTGACATGACTGTTACCCACCCATAAATACTGTGAGGCGCGATACCACACTCACCTCCGACGATGGAAGCTTGTATGCTTTTGAAACGTCAGGACAGTAAAACTATGGTTCCCGAGATCGCCTTTTCTTCTCAATTATGTCCGGGGACGCGCATCTTCGCTTCTGTTAGCAATATATATATATATATATATATATATATGTACGGATCCGGATTGCCGAAAATGACATGGGTTATTTGAATAGCCATTTAGGGCTTTCTTACCGCCGTTAGCCAGTCGTTTCCACCCCCTGAGACACGAACAGCTTTTCAGTTGGTTAGAAGTCCAGCGGATTAATCATAAAGCCGCGGCGAGATCGGTGCGCGTCCCTTTATCACTGGCTGCTCTTGGGACTAGGATTATCCTATGCTGTGGATGAGATTTAGGGTGGAGGCTTGGATTTGGGTTTTAGAGCCTGGATTAAGGTAACAGTTTCGTCCGAGGTTTTCTCAAATGCTTACGGATTGGACATTTCCGATTGCAGACATGGGCATGATTGGAGTTAGGTCTCCCCAAAGGTAATACCTACCAAACCCTTGCTGACTGGGAAACGAGTGCCAAGAGTTCTGTACAAATGTAGCAAACGCCCACTAATTTAACATCGATCAGCATGGCTACCTGGCTAGCGGATTATTGGTCAGTATTAAAATCGCTATTATGAATCACGTGTTGGTGTAACGAAACAACAAGCATGCACCCAAACGAAAACCACGCACAGCTGCGATCATTCTGTAGTGCAGGCGAACTTTTAAGTGGAACGCAGACATATCTACTGAATGCGGATGTAGGTTCTTTCACCTACAGGAGGCTCCGTCCGTCCTTATCGTAGTCCGCCACCCTCGCAGCGAGGTACAGGTCATGCCCGTGGCACGCGCAGACAGGTTACTTAGCTTTGTCGACCAATGCGCCTTGCAAGTTGTACAAAGTGGGCGGGAATATGGAGTTTTAGGTGAACACTGTGAACTTCTGTCTGGAGTAAAACGAGTTCATGCACAAACCACTAACCTCGCATCAACTAGTGACGCAAGAGCAAACATCGCTCATTTCGGTGCTTAAACCAGCCAAATGAGGGTTCGAAATATCTAAGACTTTGTGAGATAGCTGCGGGCCAAAACCAGTGGAAGGAACGTACCACCAATTGTTTCTTTTTTTCCTGAATCTGAGATCATGAGTCCTAACGAGCAGTAGGAGCCAAAAAGTGTGCAGTACTGATGAGGAGGAGAATAACAGCTACAATAAGTGACCGATCTCATGACATGTTGGGCGAAATGCTGGAATGCGTTTTCGATTATGATGCATTACTTAAGGAAGGTTGTTATATTGATTATCATACTGCATAATCCTATAATATTTCAAATTCGTCAGAATGTCGGCTTTAAAATGCATTTCCTGTTGACTTACTGTATAAATCGCAATCGGTAGAGAATGATTACGTAGGTAGCATGCATTTTGCACATAGGCTTTCGATGGACTCATAAATACAAATATATTTTACAGAAAACATGCATAAAAATATTTTTTCGTTTAATCTTGATGTTTACAGATTTTATACTCGAAGACAGGATGCATTTCGGTTTTAAAAAAGTCCCTAAGTATGAGACTATTAAGGCCGTACGTTGTACATTCTTGCAGCATTGTGTCCGTCAGTTTATTAGTGCTCCTCAAGATATGCGCAACATAGTCCTCATACATCGAAACATTTCATTAAGTCTTTATGGTAGCTTCTTACGTGGAAAGTATGAACCATGTAGACCGAAATCGCTGACTGCTGCTGCAACGGCTGATCAAGTGCGAAGTAATCCTTCATAATCGAAAACGCTTTTCAGAATTCCGGCCAATATTTCATGAGCTAGGTCACCCACCGTATTTCCGGCGTATCTTTTGTTCAAAACAAGCAGTTTTCCAAGCTCTTCGCCTTCTAGGACGCCGAGCATGCACAAGAGCCGTTTTCTTCAACCGCTTGATGGGTGGTTGGCGCCAACACATGAGGGCTACAGGGACGGACTATAATCTCCCTGGTATTCATTCTGCCTTGTCGACTTTACATCGCTGTATGGCCACCCGCAAGGCCTCTAACTCTCAGCTACGCAAAAAACTGATCGAATAACTTCGTTTAAGCAGTCATATTGGCGAAATGGCACTATTAATTTGACAGATACTATTCCCGAGCGCGATAGAGAAGTCACGCGTATGACATAATGTAGACTTAACACAGAGACCGGTTTTGAGACCGAAAAGAAAATACGAGTCTCCCTTTTCACTGATTGCGTTCTTTTGCCTAGAATCATTTATTTAAATCGAAAACAACCATTGCGTTGTAAGCGGTACGTAGGGAGGTATCTGGCCTTCCGGGGTAGTGTTCGATTCTGCATGTGAGAATATATCTATACCTTCGTGCAAAGCGCACAAGCCACAAAATGACCGACCTTACGATGGCTCGACTGCTGATTGCATACTTTTTTATGTGCACTTGTGTACATGTTTGCGAAACTGTATGGGTAAAGCCGCTATCATGAAAAGCATTGTCACTGTCAGGGAAATAGAAATTTGCATACGCAGGCGTAGTCTGTTCAAATTCAATGCAGAAAATAGACCATAGTGCCATGTTACAAAATGCACTCGTTGTGCTTCGATTTAGTATACAGTTGCCCCGATGTGTAGTATTTATTTCATTTGCATGATAGGAGGTACCACGTTGTTGGTCAGGTATGTGTCAGTCTTGTTTACGCTCTGCTTACAATGCTCATAATGGTTATTCAAAAGGATATTTTCGAATTGTACAAAACTGTCTGACTATTGTGTGCAAACCCGCTGATCCACATTGCTTGAGAATTCATGAGCGTACTCTGGCATCTAATTAAGGTCTTCCCGAATTACTGACATATTTTCGTATTCCACAGGTTTAAGGTCGCCTTTTAAATATTTAAGTGTTACCCGAAAGTTACCAATTTTTCACCATGGGTTTATTTGTTCGAGTGTTTATTCCTGGGAGTATTTTTTTATATCGAGCGAAAGTGTCTTGTGAATTTGTGTAACCCTGTTTAAGCTCATTGCCTAAAAATTCATTCACAAACGTTGTTTCGAGTTACTGACACATTTTCGTGTTCCACTGACTTAAGTACCCAGTTTAAATATTTAAGCTTCGAGTGAAAATCCACAATTATTCATCATGGCTCAACCCTTGACCTTAAAGATTGCCATTTGGGAAAATCAACCCTCAATGTTTATGTACACCAAAGACGAAATTACATTATAGGCCCACATATTTCTTAAAGGTCCAAATAATTGCTGTCCTAGCTCCTCTCAGGGGAAATTCAGCACATTTAATTGGTAACTACTGTTCTGACCTTATTTGGGGATATTCACTGTAGCAAATGCTGAAGTAAAAGTGCTTTCCGGAAACTGGATCAGGCAGCGTCCATTGAGTTCCGTCGGCAGCGTTCAAAGAAAGTGTTAAAGGCCTACCGACACTTTCAGAATAAAATTCAACACTCCGACTACGCATAAGACCATGTACACTTGAGATTTAATGGATAGTGAAAACTGCTAGTAAACGGTAGCAAAATATCGGAGTAAGTCTAAAGTATCTTTGATTTTTCGAAGGGTAGTTTAGGATTACACGTCTTATTAGTATGACTAAAAGGATGGATCACTGGATCTCATATAAGTCATAACGAAACTAATGCCAAGTTGGCGAATGTTCTTTTTTGGTGAACAAACAGAACAGAATCGTAAAGGGCAGGAAATGTTGATCGCGCATGCGGATGGACACACACCGTCAGGGAGGGAAGTTGTTTGTGTGAAGGAGTTTTATGACGTTGTTGCGTTCTGCATATTTTGCCAACTTTGCCTTATCCGTGTTCATTGTCAGGATTTAATAATGCCTTCCGGTCTGCAAAGCCTGCGATAAAGTACTTATTGCGCACTGAAACCTGGAGCACTCGAAATAGGATTCCTTAAGTAGTATGAACACATTAATCACCTCTGAATTTTCCTGAGATCAGCTTTAGTGCGTGGGAAGGAGAAGGAAGCGGTTTCCTTCAGAAATCATGTTAGCCAGTTCTTAGCTCTTTAAAATTCCGAACTACGAACATGTAATAGTTCAGTTTTTCAGTTTGTAGGCGCCCGCAGATACGTAGAGATGCCAAAATACCTGGAGGTTTTACCGTCATCTGCTGCAAGCGTGTCATCAAATATGTGTGATGATTAGGGAAATGCAGGATTCTCCGTACACGGAAAATACACAGCCTGTAGTCCAAAAGCTCAAATGCAAGTGTAACCGCAGGTCGGGTTCAAAAGTATTCGGAAATCAGGAATTTTTAAAACCAAATAACACCCACCCAAAGTGTTAAATTTAAAGAAGATATATTAGCCTACCAAGTGAGTAAACAAATGATTTTTATGCACGTTTTCTACGAGATATTATCAAACGTATGAGGGTATTAGCAATCAATAAGAAAAATTCATGTTAAAAAGGCAGTCATTTTTACAGAGTGAAGTTTTTAAAGGCATCTCTAATTAGCTGAATTATTATGGTTTATACTGCACAGTAACTAACATTACAAACCTAATTAAGCAGTCGAAAACGCATTTCAGACTTTCGGCTAAAATTACATGATTTGGCACGTCCACTGTATGCCAACTGGCATATTCGGTTTGCCAGAGATTGCAAATGATGATAACTTGGCGTTAAACCGATTGCCCATCGGTTTAAATCCAAACACCCCTAAGTATAACAATGCATTTTACGAGGGCTTATTTTCTACAGAGGCACAGGGAGAGAGGGTTTTTGCCCGATGTTTTGAAAAATACATTAACTCATTCTGTCGTGATTTCATCTAATGCGGTGTATGCAACCGACCGCGGAAGGACTGATTAGAATGACAGCTGTCGAAGAGACAGGCAGTATTTTGGTATCACAACTTGTTCGTTGACAGTGCACAGGCTACCTATTCGATTCCCAATTACCAGTTGGGGATTTTGATAAATGCTTCAGGATAACTCGGGCAAAACACTGGGTTCCCTGACCATCTATTGACCATTACGAACAATAGAAAGACGCCTCAACATGATCGAGTATGGATGACCTCACTTTGTCGGTATTATTTAAGTAGATTGCGATGAAAATGATGTCAAGAGATGTGGCGCTCATCTTTAGATTGGTTTTCATATGAACAGTCCACTGTGTGTGTCCTTAGAAAACGGAGTTCCCTTTACTTTATCTCCGATACTTTTGCAATTGCAGTCACAGATTTTAGAAAGGCTGCAATAAAACATCACTGCGTACTCCCATTGTGAGGGAAAACAGCGTAACCCTTAAGTGTTTTGCATGGAAAACACGTGTTTTTCCGCAAAGAATGTGTTCCCAAGTGCTTTTTGACTCCAAGACATAGCCCTTGCTTGCACCGTTCTTATTGTATAAAAAGAACTTCCTCTGTATTTTATCTGGAACGCTACCAGCCCGCGTAACTGCCGTCGCAAAGGCGGCATGTCAACACTCATGCAACGCCCTTCTTGTGTCCGCCAGATGCATCAGGCCGGATGTGTTTATTGCCATTAACTTTTCCTAGGCAGACTGCGCTGGAATATGTTCTTCCTCCCTCTCTTGCTCTCCCGTTTAAGGAAGGCGTATGGGTTTTTTCGAGAGGAATAGTTGCAGGAATAATTCCGCACAGATGCTGTATGCAATCACAGTGTGTTCACTGCATGTGCCCCATAGGCCAAGAAAGGTTTAAACTGTGTCATTTTCTCACTGCGTTGCTGAGAGCCAGGAGATCAACAAGACGGAGAGGATTCAAGTTTACAGCCTAGCCTGTTTCTGCCTGTTCGCCTAGATACAGCCAAAAAATCATCCGTGTTCCGTTCATCGCGCAGATGGTCGTGTTCTGGATATAGAAGTTATTACTATTTCTAGACTGGTCACCGTTTTATGGGAATCCGCACAGGTTTGTAGAAAAAAAGGTTGACATTCTTTTCGATTTTTTACTTCTAGTTGTTGTATTTCCAAGAATATTCCACAGGGCGTTGCCCTTCTCTAGTAAGCCAGGGCAGCACATTATATCACGCCTGTGTGGGCAGTTACGTGCAGTCCAATAAGAGCGTTGCAGACGCGAACAGAGAGAGTACAATCCGGAATTAATTTCAAATACGCCCCACACTTGACATGCTTTTTACTAAAGTCCCAGTTCTTAGTAAACGTTGCGAAAAAAATTACTATGCAAATTAAACTCATGTCAAACACGAGGGGATGTTTTGTCTCTTTCAACATGGCATTCAGGGGACCGACTATTTATTTATTAGTTTGCTTTAATTTCCGGTCTTAATTTAATCATTTTTAGAATGTTTTATGAGCAGTTGTTTTCGGGTACTTTTAAGTAATATTGGTATTGTTCAATGGCTACAAATTAAAAATGAACTTACGTCCGACAAAATTTAACAATTCAGGACCATACTAAAAGACTGTTTTCATTTTTGCAACGGTGCCAAACTGCGTGTTTCGTGACTTTTTTAAATACAGCGCGTATATAAACAGCAATGTATACTGATGAGATCATGAAGGACTGTTCTAGGTTCGTTCTTCTGGCGGACGATGAATTATAAGTCAAAAATAGCCATGTGATCCTCTCTCTTATCTGGCAGTACTCATTTTTGAACGCTATCTGCAGTGTCACGTGCTTGCATTCATGGCAAAAAGGAACGCGCATGTCCTATGGCCCGATCGGTTAATGCCAGTTACTCGTATGTCGTAATATACATGTGTATGTTGGGAAGGGTGTCTATCCATTAGGAAACGGGATATGCTCGTTCCTTTGTGCCTTGGACTTAAGCACGAGTCATTGCAGACAGGCACTCAGCAACCACCAGTACAGTGAGTGACCGATCTCATGAAATGTTGGCTGAAATTCTGAAGTGCGTTTTTGATTAGGAAGGATTACTTGGTCGCGGTTGTGATACTGATTGTCATAAAGCACACTCTTAAAACATTTCGGAATCGGTAGGATGTCGGCTTTTAAATGCACTTATTTTCAATCTCCCGTAGAAAGCCTGCTCGGTAAAAAATGACTACTTAATTAGCATGCATTTTTCCCATTGATTTTCGATGGTCTTGGAAATTCAAATATATTTTATAAAAACCATAAACAAAACTATGCTTTCTTTTAGTCAATCAATAGAAAATCACGTCTTATTTACATTTTATACTTAAGGAAGGAGTATAATTAGGTTTTAAAAAAGTTTTCTAATTGCCGAATGATTTGCAGCCTGATCATTCATGGCATTAGCGCTTAGTGATTTCACTCTACGAGGAGCATGCGTTCCGCGTAAAGAAAATCACATATTTTTCTATGCCGTTAAAGAGATATCATACAGTGTCTACAAACTTTTGCAATGGATGCGGGCCATGTTGTACATTTCGCAAGGAGCAGTGATAAACGGCCAGGTACGATGCTATGTGAATGGGCATTTCGCGGTCTTAAAAAGACTCATAATTAGAAACTTTTTTAAAACCTAATTATACTCCTGTCTTAAGTATAAAATATGAAGAAGACGTGACTGTCTACTGATTGACTAAAAGAAGCTATATTTTTGGTTGTGGTTTCTATAAAATATATTCAAATTTCCAAGACTATCGAAAATCAATGTGAAAAATGCATGCTACTTAAGTAGTCATTATTTACCGAGCACGCTTTCTACAGGCGATTGAAAAGAAATGCAGTTAAAAGCCGACATCCTGCCAAGTCCGAAATGTCATAAGAGTACGCCACAAGATAAGCAGCATTACAACCGCGGACAAGTAATCCTTCCTAATCGAAAACGCATTTCAGAATTTCAGCCAACATTTCATGAGATAGGTCACTCACTGTACATGCAGACGAACACCTTCTCCATAGTAATTGATAGTCTGGAGGCCGCAACCCAAAAAATAACGGCTCTGTGTCTCAATGGTAAAGCGCAGAATTCACTGCCTAATAGCCAAAGGCCCCGGTCTCACATTTCGATTGTCTAAACCTGTGATTGAGTAAAGTTGGCCTGTGTAAACTAATTAGCCAGGAATAGCCAGTCACTTCCTCTGTCGATAGTATTTCCTCTATATAAATTCATATACATGTATGCAAGACGTAATGTGCATTGGGAGATGATATAGAGAAAAAAGAATAGTCTATTTCAGGGCGAATAGTGGGAAGCCTGTTTATCGCATTAGATCGCTTGGGGCACAGTGGTTACACCGACATTTAGGCATCCATTGGGAGGCAGTGGACATCGTGTAACGAGATATGCCAAAACTTAATTGGAGGCGTTATTAATTTCAAATACGGTGGCAACCCCTCCAACCTCAGTTTAAAATATGATGCATTAACTGTGTTCACCATAGTTCTGGCGGGGAAGTCACTTATCACGCCAATTATTTCGGTGCGAACGGGTTGATATTGTAGTTTAGAACAGTCACGAGTACAACTGTAGCTTGCCGAAAGAACTTCTTCCATATATTTATATACAAATATTGCTGAATGAAAGCGAAATTTCGAGTCGAGCACCGGAGCACTTCGTTTACTATCCTGAGCATTCAGACTCGTAAAGGAATCCATCGCCAGACGTAGTGGCAGAAACAGGACAAAGTAAATGCCAAATTAAATTCGTTTACTGCCGTTATGCAAACGATTTATATGACAGTGATTTTGCCACAATCCCACGTATACACCAACCAAATGCCCACACACATATTTCGTCGAAGATTCTGCTGCCGTTTAACACAAATGCATTTCTCTGTGCGCCCCCTGCTCCTTGGATTCTGATACCCGCGGTCTAGACATGGGTAGAACCTTAATAATTTCTTATATTAATACCAATAGGGCTTCTATAAGACATATAAGGGAACTCCCGTCCGGACCTTCCCCTGAGTGCTCTGTTGAGAGTATGACGAAATTATTGGTATACTGTTTTATTAACTCACTTCATTAATGATTGAGTCCCATCAGCATACTACATATAACGCAAAATGAGCCGATGCCGCAAGGCCCGCACGACATTACCAAAATACCAAATGAAAAACACTGTTAAAAATAGTACCGGTTTCTCATAATACTCAAAATCGTCGAGCACTTTAGAACTGTTTTGGCATATTTATGAATGGGGTCTCTGTACGTTAGTTTAGATGAATATTTATCTAGCAAATTAGATTCGGACATATGTGTTTATTAAGTATGACAGAATATTTAAATACCGAGAACGAACAAAAATTAACATCAGAGAAGCCGTTTTTCGTCCAGGTGGTTACAAATATCTTTTTAAACAGCCCACAATATAATGTACTCGGGATTACTTCCCAAACTACTCAGAATCGCAATCCCATCTTAGTAGTATAAATTTATCTTAACGACTTTCTCTATTTTAGTAGGCGTTTAGTGGCATATTGCTGCATTTTAGCAGAATGTAGACAAGCAACTTGATCCGCAACTTGTCAGCTAAGCAGTATGCAGCTTTGCTCCATTGAGAAAAAAAGTCATTTTATCTGTTGCCGCGGGTGAAACGTTTTGCAGCAAAACTCTCTCGCAGCAATTTTTTCCATCCCTTAGGCCCTTTTTATAAAGGCCAGACATCCATGATTTTCACGCATAAACGTTTTTGCGATAATGACCTCAAGTTGTTTTTTTGCTCTGGTTGGTATTTTGTCGAGTAGTTTTAGGCAAGTTGATCCGTAGGAGGACGGCGTGGAACATTCAGCAAAACAACTCTTTTTGTATGGAGAGCGTTGCAATTGTTGTGCAAATATAGCCTTCACCACCAAGAGGATGGGATATATGGCGGAGCGAGTTATGCATAACTAAGTGTTTTAGATCGGACATGCACGGGGTTTTAGGTTACCAGGGAACAGCCTAGCCGGTGGCGGACAGAAGGAGATCGATCAATATTCCGACGGCTACAAATGAGGGTCACGCATCTCCTTGACAATACTCACAAATATACAGAGCGAGGAGCTGCGGGGACCAAAAAGACGAGGGAGCCCACAGTGAAAATTCTTGATTTATTGGCCGTCATCACGCTGCCATACTCAACTCCATATCCAAACGGCATTGAATGCGAACCCACGTTTTCCCGCCACAGCGTTATGAAGTCCACCACACTGCAATTGGGTTAGGGGCACGTTGTCGTGTCTGCTGTAGACTGGACTATTAGCTATGGAAGAAGTAGACGCTCATTAATGAAGTTAGGGGCGTGGCGGTTTCAGTGTACTTTGCGGCTCAGTCTAGAGCCATCGCATGAAGCCGCATAGCGATTGGTATTACGGGTATCAACGAAGACAAGAGAGACCGGAGGTGTCATTTACGGCTTATTAGCCGTCATCAGCCAGTCATACCTAACCCCAAATAAAGGATCACTTGAGATTCAACCCCGAGATCTTTTGCCATGGAGTCTGAGATTCTACTTCTGAGTCACGATCCCGTCATCCTGTCGGTTGTGATTGGGAATATTAATTATAGCAGATGTGCGCTCACAGATGTGGGTACGGATCGTGCTCATTCCGTTGATCCCTAGTTCATCCCAGGATTCCATGTGCCCCGATGAATCATTTATCAGTTGATACATTAAGTAAGATGTCATTTACAGAAATCTCATGGAATAGTACAAGAAACGAGAGCCAGTCAATATAGAATGACGCACACGGCAGCCGTCTACTGTCGCAAACACAAACGAATATTGATTTTGAAGCACATTTGAAATGCTAATCGTTTTTTGCACATTTGCTCAAGTCTGACGACAACCTGAGTTATCAGCGTCAAAATATAGCTAATAGAGTCGCATCTTTCTAAACGAGCGTGCTTGCTTTTAAACATAGAGATATACATTTGCACATCAATGTACGAGCAAACCAGACGCAGACGCCATAGGACTATGCTGTGCCTTTTAAATCGAGGCCTACCACGTAAGCGCGTGATTCGCCTTCATTCTGATTGAATACTTGCTCAAATCCCATTCGACCTATGGCAACTACATTTTTTTCTGGCACAACGTTTTTTTCGCCGGCCGGCTAGTCGGCGGCGGATAAGGGACTTGGAGAAGCAAGTTATGAACAACAAAATGTTTTATATCGGACATACACATGGTTTTAGGTTACCAGGACGCATGATAAGAAGCAAAAACGTTTTTTGTCGCTAACAGACTAGCTAGTGGCGGGCAGAATAGGATCGAGCAATATTCTAACCATAACATTTTAGGGTCACGAGCCTACCTGGCAAATGAAGGCACACACATGAACGGGATGCCTGTAAAAACAAGTGAGAGCGCGATGAGAAATTTTAATTTTTTTGCCGTCATAACCGTGTTATAAGTAACTCCAAATCCGAATGACCTTTGAGTCGAACTCATGTTTCTCTTCACTTAGTCAACACTCTGCTACTGGACCACGGACACGTTTTATTGCTTCCTGGGATCGGGATTTTAAGTCATTGAAGATTTTGACGCTTATTGATGATGGTAAGGGACGTGGTCGTTTCAAAATCCTTAATGACTCAATCAAAACCCCTCGCGCCTAGTTCAAAATGCAGAAATGGGTTCTGGCAAAGATATAGGTCACAGGGCCTGAAATTATGAAGCATTAACTGTTAATCTAAAATGCGATCTCGATTACAAAATATTGCAAAGGTGGAGTTTACATACTGATTATCGAGCGGGTTGTGTGAAGATTTAAATAATTACGTCAAGATAGCAGCTTTTGAATGTGCGTTTGGTTAAGCATGTCTTATTTCATTTCGGATCCCACAGCAGGTTAATGCATATTTTATGGAAGGTGGAACTAAAAGTATGCCTTGGTCTACTTTCCGTTGATAAGTGAGCATTTTTCATCTTCAAAACTTTACAATGATGGTATTTTAGGACCACAGAGCAATTTTTAATCACCACTGTATCTAACATTTAACTAACTCTCTAAATAAAACGCTGATACTCCGGCAAATGTAGTGAGCTGCATATTAAGCCGTCTTACTAAAATGTGAAAAGTCATGAGTTCCCTCAAACAGAAAACGTCAGGTCAAGTTCAAAGCTTTTAGGGAACTAGTTACGTCGTCCAACCCGAAAAGTACCCGAGCCTCGAATAAAAAATTTCGAGGCAACGTAAATTGCTGCAAATACGCAAAACATGTTTGGAATTAATAATATATGAAAATGAATGGGAAAAAATTCGGCATCAGTAGTCTTTTTAGATAGCAAGACAAATGAAGATGTTTTAAAAGAACGCGTGTAACTTCCATAAAATACTCCTGGATATATAAGGAAATGAATTAAAGCAGTCATTGTTAGCGAGTGTGAATTTTCAGACAACTGATAAGATGCGCACTTGGAAGCCAACATCCAAGTGTGATTAAACAATGCGTTTGTCAATATTGCACCACCACCTACGTATTTACGAAAAACAAAATCGTCCTTCAAATAGTTCATTTAATGTTTTATACTTTGCACCACCTACTGTTGGTAGTTAATTTGGAGAAGTGTCTCAAGCGTAGGCCATTTAATGTGCAGTCATATGTACCGAGTTTGCAGAAAAACCTTTCCTTCCGGTAAAGTACAATGCGTGCTCACTTGAAGCATGAATTGAGGATCGACATTCGGCTGCCAAATGCGATCAATCATACATTCTGCCCAAGTAGAGCGTAGAACAACGTGGGCTCAATTTGTGTACTTACAAAATGGAGATTACTTGTACAACTTCAGCACAAGCGTCTTTATAGGAATGTTTTCATTCGTATGGGAATTTCTTTCTTTTGTCTATTGGGGAGTGGACTTAGGGTGCAGTAATAACTATCCTAAATCTTCCATAGTTGAGCAAGTTTTCTCCCGCCTTGTTGTCTTGTTATTTTAGTGGGACGAATTTGCTTTACATACGCGTCAAGCGCTTACTTTGCAATGCATCTTATTCAGGAAGACTGATGTGTGTGCCTTCCTCACTAACATAAAATACGCGCCGTAGCTGGGGCCTACTCGCAACCTTGAAAATGCTTTTAAAATACCCTTTCTTAGGTTTAATCGCACCAAAGTTGCTCATTTTAAAAAGATAAGTGTTCTGTAGCAGTCTTAGGCCAATACTGATACCACTTCATACGATTGCTAGTAGGACGTTGCTTAGGTAACGCTTGCATCGACTGCTTCCATCGCAACCATCTGTATCTCGCGAAATATATTCTCGCGCTATTTTGGGCAGAGTTCCTCAAAATTCGTTTTGGCAATGGTAGATTGTGTACCTTCATCGCTGAGCTAAATTTAACTGTCTTATTATTGTTTATGTGAAGGACTATGCAGAATTATTCATGAAAATAAGATAGGTCAGGCGTACGTGTTCGACAACAGAAACCGTTCAGAGATATTAAGGAAAGTAAGTGTTCGTGTTCTAACCATGGCATTGTAAACCAAAACGCAACCGGCGATCGTCGCAGCACGTTTAGCATGATGAGTACCGACATGGCAGAAAAAGTTTAACTACTCTTTCGCATAAAATAAGTAGGTCACGGCGCACGGAATAGACAACTTAAGACAATGAAATTACATTTGCTTAACTATATAATCGGTATAAAACACAGAGAGGGGGAGCAAGAGCATCATGTCGACTAACTTATCACTGAAATGTCAAGCTGAAGCAATTCAGTGCATACGGTCACATCAAAGTGTTAGATGAAACACAAACTCTTTCTCAAACAAATGCAATACTCATCTATACAGTGAGTGACCTATCTCATGAAGTGTTGGCTGAAATTCTGAAATGCGTTTTCGCTAAGAAGGATTACTTGGTCGCGGATGTAGTACTGATTATCTTGAGGAATACTCTTATAAGATTTCGGACTTGGCAGGATGTCGGCTTTTGAATGCACTTCTTTTCAATCTCCTGTAGAAAGCGTGCTCGGTAAAAAATCACTGCTTACGTAGCATGCGTTTTGCCCATTGATTTTCGATGGTCTTGGAAATTCAAATATATTTTATAGAAACCACAATCAAAAATATAGTTTCTTTTAGTCAATGAATAGAAAGTCACGTCTTCTTTATATTTTATGCTTAAGACAGGAGTATAATTAGGTTGTAAAAAAGTTTCTAATTATGAGACTTTTTAAGACCGCGATATGTCCATTCACATAGCATCGTACCTTGCCGTTTACCACTGCTCCTCTAGAAATGTACATCCGCATCCATCGCAACATTTATGGACCCTGTATAATATCTCTTTAATGACATAGAAAAATATGGGATTTTCTTTACGCGGAACGCATGCACCTTGTAGAGTGAAATCACTAAGCGCTAAGGCAACGAACGATCAGGCTGCAGATCATTCGGCAATTAGAAAACTTTTTAAAACCTAATTATACTTCTTTCCTAAGTATAAAACATAAAGAAGACGTGATTTTCTATTGATTGATTAAAAGAAAGCATTTTTGTTTATGGTTTCTATAAAATATATTTGAATTTCCAAGACCATGGAAAATCAATGGGAGAAATTCATGCTACTTAAGTAGTCATTTTTTACCGAGCAGGCTTTCTACAGGAGACTGAAAAGAAGTGCATTTAAAAGCCGACATCATGCCAAGTCCGAAATGTTAAAAGAGTATGCCACAAGATAATCAATATCAAAACCGCGACCAAGTAATCCTTCTTAGCGAAAACGCATTTCAGAATTCCAGCCAACATTTCATGAGATAGGTCACTCACTGTGCTAAACCTAGTTGGGTTACACAACCTATCCTTATCTTCTTTTTCCTCAGCTGTCCACAGGCATTTCTCCTCGTCTAATCCTTGTCTTAGATACTCGGGTTTCCCACAGGTTCCATCTATCCATATTCGCAAATTTTAAACATAGGGACCTATATTACTATTGTGGATTTGAAGAATATATGGGAACTATTAGATCCCAACAACGTGCGTGTGCAAACAGAGTGTTCGTCGAATGTAAGTTTGTGAAATTGTGATCAGTATTGCAGACCTAGCATTGCCTGTTTTAATTTCCCAGGAAATTAATGCGTCAACTTGAATTAAATCCTTCGAAAGAGACCTTTTTGAGCATGCTCCGAAATTATATAAGTATATGTGAGCTGAAATCCCCCAGCCACTGTGGAATAGTCGCGTAATATTCACAAACCGCTAACAGGCAGCAAGTAGTATAAAACTGTGTAATTATTCGCCGTACTGACAACACAGGTGCAAGCCAAAAGCGAGAAAGCACACCGTGAATGTTGGTGGTCCCACTGATGAGCCGAATCCCTCGCAGCTGCGTCAGACAGAGGCACAAGATCGGCAAAACACGCGTGCCTGGTCTTTTAGATTTTACCAGTGTTGTCACTACGGTAACTAGTTGCACAATTCTGGATTTCGGCACAGTTTTGGGAAGCAATACACCCCTAACAGTTTAAGGCCAAATGCAGCCTTGTAATTTTCGGGCCGCACCAGTCACCTGCGCCCCCTCCCATCTTCGGTCTTCTTGACTATGTCCTGACACCGGATCTAGATGGGGCTGAGGCACAGAGTGCAATAGATGCTGTGCAAGTCTACTATCACTATAAACTAATCCACGCGCATGTCTCCGTCCCTGTTCTCATCCTGGTGTGGACTATACAGTGAATATCGCCGAAATTAACCGCCTTACTGTCATGCTAATGATCATCATACAGACGGATTTTTCACTGTCTGTTATTCTGTTGTACGTGAACCTATTAAGTCGCCCGTCAAATCCGGCCCACTAGGCTCAGTGCTTCAGGTTGTAAGAAACAAAACGTATTTCCCAACTGTAACATTTGGGGAAGTGCGAAAGACTGATACAAGTTCGACGCCTCAGGATTTAAGCGGACCTTGTCTGTTTCGAGAAGCCATAGATTGGTGTGCGCCCACTCTTGATTCAGTATATATATAAGACAGAAGGCTCGTCGGAATAAATCGAGTTGTACTCGTGAATTTTCGAGCTGGTGACAGCAACCCGTCGTCAGACGAAATAAACAGAGGAGAAAGTGAAATGGTCAAACCAAATTGGTTGGCGTGACAGGGCAGCCAGTAATAGGTAAGCAACTAATGAGTGAAAAAGGGGATGGAGACATAATTAGACTAGGGTCTGTGGTGAGGGAGGGAAGAGAGAACATTTGTGGCTCCCTGTGTTAGAAGGTACGGGGGGAGGACGATTCAATGTGACTTCGGATGGTGGACTTAATGATCGTCGATCCGGCGTGCGAGTAGGATTCAGTGATCCAACGTAGAGGTGTTAGAGATTACGGTTGCGGTTCGCTGTGTCTGGGGTAGGGAGGGGGGTGACGAAATAGTTCGATTATACAGGGCCCGGTATGGATTAGCGGCTGTTGTTAGGTCGTGGGCGCAAGTCAGTGAGCCGAGTACGCAGACCTTCGTAATGGGCGTCCAGATCGACATGGCGATTGATGCTATTTATGTTAGAGTGTCAGGCTTCGAGGAATTCTCGGACCTATTTGGTGTTTACCATGGCAACGATTACAGTTTTTTCCCAATTGAAGCGATGGTCACATTCAAGGGCGTGCGCAAACACGAGTGACAAAGGGTCACGTCGGCGGATGGCTAGTTTATGTTCGTTTATACGTGTCCCAAGTCGTCGGCCTGTATGACCAACATAGTCACAAGAGCAGTTAGCACACGGACTTCGGTAGATGACATTGGTTTGCTGCTCCTTGGATAAAGGATCTTTCACATGGGACAGTGTTGCGTGCAGGGAGGACGCCGGCTTATGGGCAACGAAGATACCAAACCAGTTTAATTTTCGAGCGATTGCCTCGGAAATACCCTGCATGTAGGGTAGAGAGCAGAATTTCCGTTGTTCGGGTCCCTCATTAGAACTAACGTCTTGTGTCTGTTTCTGTTGTCTGAGACAATTTTTCACAAAACTGACCGAGTATCCGGTGAGTTGGAATAACCGATACAGGAAAGCAAGTTCTTTCTTAAGTAAATCATCTTTGCTGCAATAACGATAAGCCCGGCGGAAAAGGGTTCGGACACAACTCCTTTTATGAGCCGCAGGATGGTTGCTTTCGTAATTAAGAATGACGTCAGCACTGGAGTCTTTTCGGTACACGCTCGTAGCAAGACTGACGACAGTATAGTGATTGTGTCTGCTGACAAAGGTGGCGCGACCGTCATCATGGAAAAGAGTGATTACGTCAACAACGCGAACCAAGTCTTTAACGACAGGGAAGCCTACGCACCACTCGCGGAGGACCCGACTAAAAAGCAAGCCGCGGCTGTAAAAAAAGAAGACAAATGAGCTCACTCGACTGAAACTCATAACCCCCGATGATTCCAAGCGCATGATTCTCAACGACCCCCGATTAGCCCATGCATATGGCCTCCCAAAGGTGCACAAAGAAGGTGCACCATTGAGGATCATAGTGCCGCTAATTGGATCGCCCACCTACAACCTCGTTAAATGGTTATACAGCCACCTGAAGCACCTTGCCAATGGCTTCTCGAAACAGACAAGCTCCGCGCCTGGGCTTTTAGCAAGTATCTATGTCGGGAGTATGGTATAATACATTTAGCATATGCATTTCATACTACTAGTAGTACTACTTGTTTGTAGAATGGGCATTACGTGGTTATTCCACAGTAGTTGATCGTCTTCGACTCAAATGTTCATTGAAATATCGGTTCTGACACTAAAAGATCATGTGCAGGAGATTTGACTCCAAGTCCTGCACTGAATAATTTCTGTAATTATTCAACTGATATAGATATATATATGCCTTGTTTCATTTGCGAGGAAATTAATGTGTGAACTTGTAGTAAATCTTTCGGAACAGACTTCTTCGTGTATGGTTTGAAATTTAACATAAATATTTGAGTTGAAATCCATCAGCTACTGCGGATTAATCGCGTAATATTCACAAACCGCCAACAGTCAGTGGTAGTACGGAATTGAGTTATTATTTACCGTACTAACCACACAGCATATGAGTCGCAAGCACTTCATCGAAACACAGTTAATCAGTGCCTCGATACCTGCCATTTTCTGTCGTTGCAGATGGAATATTTTTGATCACAACATACGTGCACAATTAAATTAAGCTTATTTGCATTGAAAAATGTACAGATCTACGTACTTTATCAATCTACCCGCATTCTTTGTTGCCTCTCTCCGGTAGATGCATACATTGAAAGAGTAGCATTCTATGAAATATAATTTGAAAGCAATGAGTCTATTGGTCCCGAGATTGTAGTAGAAATTTAAATTGAAGACCATCAAATGTTGCACAATAACCATGCAAAGTTTATTCTGCAAACAAGCAACAGTACAAATAACCCAAATTTCCTATGACACTCACGGCAAAGGTGACCACTGAAAGCTCTGACATGTGCTTCGCAGAGCCCGTCGCAGCTGCACCATACAGAAGTGGAATATATATGCATACAAATTCACTCAGAAATGGGCGGCCACCGATTCATTGGCTTCCGGAAGCAAACAGGTTTCGTATGGGTCATAAGGGTCACGAACAGGCAACCACCTGCCGGGCCAAAATTGGCCAAGATATAATAGCAGAGGGGAGATGACAGAATCTGGGGGTATATTGATACAGCATTGAAGGCGCGTGGCAGTCAGTCATTTTGGTTGAAAACGTGCTAGAATTCTATCCGGCCTATGGTTACCCCATTTGGTAATGACATTGAAACAGTTATGTACGTCTGTCGTGTTGTTACCGTTATGTGCCTTCTTTGTATTACATGTGGTATTAGTTCTGTGGCACAACGCTCATTGTCGTAAGCAGCCTAGTCAGCGGCGGGCAGAATGGGATCGATCAATAATCCAATCGCTAGAAATAAGGGTCACGCGCTGCTTGATAATGCACACATATATACAAATAGAAGAGATGGTATGCCCAAAGGACGAGGGAGACCTCGAAAACAACCCCTGGTTTAATGGCTGTCATCAGCCTGTTATACACAACTCCTGATCCAAATGGCCTTTGATTCGAACTCACGTCTTTCGGCATTGAGTGTTAAATTATCGAACACTTGGCCAGGGGCATGTTGTCTTGTATTCTGCGATCGGAACTATTGGCTGCGGAAGAGGTAGATGCTCATTCATGAGGTTAGGAGACGCTCTTCTTTTAAACGTCGTCAGCCATCCATACCTTTCCGCATGTCTGGATGGCTCGGGGCTTAATGGTAGGGCGCTGTGCGTGTTGACGTTTAACTTCCAATAAGTCAGAGATCGTCATCCCGTCCTTCCTTATCGTTAACGCTCTCCCGTTTCTGCATATACTACTAGCCACCGCGTGACTGCTAGCGACAGCTTCAGACTAACCCTTACAGCACAAACCGACGGGCAAATACGTACAGTACGTGACCTATCTCATGAAATCTGATAACTAAAACTGATTAGAGAATTTCTGGACGTCTTTAACGTGGCGCATTTTGTTCGCTCACCCACGTCCTTCAATGAAACGTCCTTTTCTTGTGCAGAAATTATGTTTACGTAATTATATGAAGTAAAATATCGGTACAGTTTAGCGAAAATAGACGTTGGAATATATTCGTGCAATTTCCTATGCTAATACATGTCCTAGACTCCAGTTACGCATCTGAGCGACTTTTTCATTCAAAGGATAGTAATTTAACCTCGAGAGTTTTAATAAACAGATTTAGCCGGACTAGAAATTTTATTTCATGTCTAATGTTAACCGTGGTTATCAACCTGCTAACAAAAAGGTCATTTTAAGAAAACCAGAAGTTTTATCAATTCCTTAATGTCAAATTAGCGGATCTGTGCGATTTGGTGCCCTAAAGTGCAATAATAACGAAGATAGAGATTCCCTCGTTTAAGTGGGCTAAAATTTTTTGCCATTTGGAAAATTACACCTGATGTCGCATAGATGACCACCACGGAATGGTTTTTTCCAGCTTTAAGCATATGAAACAATAATTGCCGTGTAGTTGAGCTTCTGTGCATATCTTATTCAGACATAGAACGAGCAAAACATCAATAGTTTCAGCAAAATATCAGTATTTATATGAGCGCTCTGCCATGCATTCATAATTGAAGAACTGAGTCTAAAAGCGATCAAAAACAGTGGAAATGGCCTCAATATATAGAAAAAGGCATGTTCTTACGTTTACGGTAGAAATATATTGGTATTTCTCAGAAACGCGAAAGAAACGGCCAAAAGTGTCAACTTTTTACTTGGCCTCACCGTCCAAAAAGGCAAAGTACACAGAGATCCGCCAACCGAGTGCAGTAATAAAGTACTTCTTAAAGAGGTAACTTATTAAGGAAAGTTTTTTATTGATCAAAGGCATATTCGTTGCTGATTTTCGTTGTGGACAGACATTTTTCACCAAAATGAAGTTCGATGTTTGAATTAGTCTTCAAATGTGACCTGAACGACCATCTTCGTGAAAAGGAGCACCTGAACACTCACTAATTCGGTAAGTGCCTTCAAGAAAAATCTTAATTTACAGTTTTTAACAGACAGGTAATTCAGAATCTGTCTTTATGGAAGATCGGATGAAAACACTGAAAATCATGAAGTATTCAGCAATATTTTGAGGCTGATCTGAAACTCAACGTAATCCAAAACGAAAGGGAAGTATAAATTAATTTAACGGAAGAAAAGTTCTCTCTATAAACACAAAATGGTATGTTTACGATCACGTCTGTCAGTTCAATTTAAATTTATTAGGCACCAACCGGCCTCATGGCATGCCACCTTATGAAAAATTTTGATCCTACGACGTCCGCATCGGCGAAATCAAGCAAAATCCAGCTTCTGCTGTTGAAACTCATCTGATTTTAATCTAAAAAGTAGGCGAAGTTATGAAACACTGGAAAACTGTTTTGGAATCTACACCCAGAATGTAGGCGGTTGAAAAGCCGTCCTATATGAAATCACACTACTTATTAGACGATATTTAGATGTAAATTTCACTAAAACATTGTTTTTATACGTTATTTTATGCCTACTTTCATATTTACTACGTGTTTGGTATGAGAATGCATTCTATACATCTAAAAACGAATTTTACTTAATTAGAGCCATTTTTGACATTTTCGGGATATTGCGCTTTTTAAAACAAATAAGATTTTCTAAATAACGCAACCCTGCCGTTAATGTTTCTTTTATGTTTTTAATTCTTTTAAACTTGTACTTAATTAACATAGAAATCGGACTCATGAACTGGTGTCGCTTTGCGAGTGACTGGCAATCATTCGTAAATTTCGACACATTTCATCAGTTAGGTCACTAAATGTAACTTGGTCTTTAAGCGCCCTTCCATCATATGACAACCTCTTCTTGATACTTCGAATACGGTTCACATAATGTAGATCCATTCTAGCACATGCAAAAATGAATATACGCCGGAAAAACATTATGGTTGCCTACACATTTTACGAAATCAGTGGCATTATCGACGCGCCATTGTTGCGTCCACTGGAGGTCCTACTGCTAGCTAAGAATTCACTCAGACGAACGTAAGCAGACGCAACACAAACAGCGACCGTCTACACACGTTTCATCAAGTTGCTCCACCAGCCCACCTCTTCTGGCGCTAGGGTCACCAATGGTAGTTTCTGCGACGCAGATCACTCCTACCACAGTCCCACAATTTTTACGATAGAGACGCGAACACGCGTCCCCCTTCCCCTCTCCTCCCCCCTTTCGCAGTCTCAACAACTGCTGCAAAACGCGATGCAACGGAGACGTACGGCGCCACAGTGGAACGAAATTGAGGCGCGCGGTTCCCCCCCGCAGGCGACACTGACCAATCAGAATGAGGTCCGATCGAAGGCGCCACCCGCGCACCTTGTGATGCGAAGACTGCATTGGTCTTTTCAGCTTCTTAATCTTTTCGAAAATTAATGCCTTAGTCTGGAGTAAATACCGCGAGACAAAATTTCTATAGTCTCCGTACGAAAGTTGATACGACGGAGCCTGCAATGGTTTGTCCCCAAGAAAGCAGTTCAAGTTAGAGTATTAATTTGAAAAACTTGAATCTCAACCAGAAAGCACATGCGGACGCTGGGAGTACGCAGTGGTTGGCTGAACTACTCGCAGCTGTTAGGCATCAAAAAAATAACTAACACAGGTGGTTGGAATTTCAGTAAGTACTTGTTCTGTGCAGTATTAACTGGTTCTAAGCAGGTAACTATTTCACTTTACACTCTCAGTTGGTGTCGTTTTAGTCCTGTACTTGCGGCAGATTGTAACTCGCAAAGACAGTCTAAGTGAATGTATAGTTAAACAGGGAAGTGTGGTATAATATCTGAGGTTCGTATTCTCAGAAAGTACTGTAAAAATGTCCTATTCCGAGATAAAATAGTGAAAAGATGTCTAGTTTGTTCAATATACGAACTGCCGCCGTTTCGTACCCCTTCAGGCGAAACGCAATCTAGTCCTTTGTTTGACCCAATGGGTTACAAAAATCTGTTCGGCAGATAGCATTGATGAAGAACCTAGAAGAACCCAGTACCTGCTTCGCGAAATGGATATTCTGACAGATTTATTCTAAGGAGGTCGCAGGGAGCTAACTCCTCAGAACAGGCTTTGACCAAGCCATTTCACGAACCTTCCCGGCAGTAGGAGTTCAAGTACTGTCCTTGACCAACCCCCTCTTACGTGGAGAAGGTAAGGATGGACTACCAATTCAGACCACGTCCATGCGAACTTACTCCCTTACTTGCTCCTATGGAGCGGGTTCTATTGGTTGTAGGAGTCGGTGCCTATTCACAAGAATGCGAGAACACATACCATACATGGCTGTGAAAAGGTGAAGCTAAGAGCATACACAGTCTCATCCTCGCACACATGGTTGATTCTGGGCATCGCGTGAACTCCAACGACGCCTTCGTGTGGTTTACGTGATCCCACCTCACTACCCCAAACAACGGGGTCAGCGCTTGCTTGCACCAGCAGAAGCCATTAGGGCAGATCTTATTTCGTAACCGTACCTGTTAGGCGTAAGGGTTAGGGATAAAGGGCTATGGGTTAGGAGTTAGGGTTAGGGGTTGGGGTTGGCGGTTAGGTTTGGGGTTAGGCTGGGGGTTCTTTACTGCGGGTACGGCTATGAAATAAAATCCGACCGTCACTATCATCAGGCTATGGAGGCCGGTCCTGAGCACGCGGAAAGACCTCTAGCACTCTCCGTGTCTACCGTGGCCTAATAACGATTAACTGCACGCATGGCTCCGTGCCCCCGTCCTCCCCGTCGCCATGTGACACTGCCCTTCCTAACCTTCACTGCCGCTTACTGCTCCCTCGCCCTTTCTCCCTCATTCACACACCCCGCTTGTATAAATAGACGGACTCTAATCAACTGCTTTTATCATTCACACGCTTCAGTTTGCATCTCGTCCCCATATAAATGTGCTGGCCCGATGAGAACTTGTCGAAAGCACTCGTATGCTCGCCAACTGCTCTTCTGAATTCCTGCAGGGGAAATTTCGCAATTGTAAAACAAATTTTTCACCAGTTTTGTGAGCAAATTAAGTCGAAGTGTTGAACGGGATTTCTGTCTGGCTTAATCAAGTGACTACTTCTGCTGGGTCGCTGGACTGTGGAGGTTTCCTGGAATGTTCGGTAAAAATCTGAAATTTTTTGGTATGCGTGCGTGTGGAGAGGAGTGGATTTCATACATGTCCGCAATAAAACCTAATTCGCTTGATGTTTCTCCTCAAGATCACAGTCCTGCCTTCTGCTTCAGATGTTACGACCACGGCTTGTCCAGCAGATTGAGCTGTGGCCGCAATGTATTGTTTGAGAAGACGACAACAGGGCCAATTAAACGGTAATTTCACTTTCCTGACGTTTCGAACTCACACTCGCAACGGGCATCACAAACGGCAACCGATAAAAAATAACGTGCGAGCGATCAAACAATTACGGCACAACGCGCAACAATCTTAGATAGATGCGAGCACCCTTCGAATCGGCAGGTACGCCACGGCAGGACATTCGCATTTTCCAAACATTGTGCCACCACTACCCTTCTGTGTTGTAATTTTGATTGTATGGCAAGTTCAATTCTTGTTCCAGCGACCACTTCTTCTTCTCATTTGCCTCGCGGAACTCGCATTTTCTCCTGTATCGACACTGCGTTAGTTTTAACGCTAAAGTTTCGTATCTTACTGCTTATCGGACACCAGCAAGTTTCTCCAGGGACCTACGCGAACGGGTGATAGCTA
>CACRXP010000726.1:7195-27583 GCA_902702965.1 Spirometra erinaceieuropaei
AAAAAGGAAACGTCTTTCACCCTGTGAGCACTTAGCCGCAAAGATAGTCACCAACCCCAGGCAGGTCGTAGGAGGTTTAAGACGTGTGATACTTTAACACCAACGGGCGATTGCCGCCGACTTATACCGCCGCTAAACTTAACCTTGGCAGTATCCGATTTCTGGGAAAATATCTAAAGTCAGTCAATGAGGGGCTCGATCTCCCTCGAGTAACATTCATGAAACGCTAGGGGATCTCACTATTAAGCGGGGCAGGTCATACGAGCACAGACGGACTCAACAGTACGATGAATGCTCAAATGTTCCAAGAGGCGGCGCCAAGTGCGCGGACATAGGCGTGAAGAACGCCACTCCTGGATTAACACACTCCTCAAATCCACCCAGTGGGCGTTCAGTTTATGCGTGTCTGCTTGTGCCTTGTTGTGTCAGGGGGAATAGGTAAGATGGTAGTTGGTAGCCCTCCCAGTACCGAAAACACCCAGCTACCTGACTTACGGGACCGGTGGTAATAGGGGCTATACAGGTGGGGCAAATGAGTGAAGGCGTAAATGGCGCTTGTAGGCAATGCACGGAATTGACGATCCTAATAAAGTGGAAACCTAATTTAACTAAGGAGAAAAATGCGAGGAAGATGAAAACTTCGGGTCTGACTGACGTATGAGACGCCTTGCTGTTGTAGTCTGAACCCAAGTGGTAGTAAGTGCGCGATGTGGTATGTGAAGTGCGCCCAGTTCAAACCCAGCAATGTCGAAGCGCCCGGGGAGGGTGCCGTAGTGCCTTAAGCTGGAAGTGCAGGAAGGGATCGCTAACTGGCCAAGGCGGTGTTTACAAGGCGTCACAGTTTTCAGCCAAACCCCTGCGACCAAATACAACCGGGCTGTTCGTAAAGGCGGGAGGTGGAGGACAACACTCTGTCAATACGACTGATGCAGTGGATGGAGTATCGGTAGGCACCATAACTTAGCGTCGGTTGTCCTTTCGTACACGATCGCACCGGACTCTACTGGAGGTCTGGAGTAAAAAGACCCAAGGATGCAGGCAAACCGACGAAACGGAGACCCGCGCCAATCCGCCAAGGATAGTACCTATGCAATTAATCTGATGCAGGTAATACTGTGCGCACATGCAACTAGATGCACAATGGGAAGCATGATGAATTATAATCCGTTTAGGATAAATCTTTCGCCTTTTACTAAAGATTTCCGTGTGGGGGTGCAATACAATGAGTCTATATAGACAGTCTTGCAGCGCCTCGTTCTCGGGCGGTTAAAGTGAAGAAGAAAGTCATCCTGACAGGGCCTCTGTGCGTGCACCCCCCCAGACATAATGAGAACGTTATCACAGATACCGAAATCGAGCCAGTAGGTACAATTGTAAAATCAGTGGGCAGGGCTACCAACTACCATCCTGCCGGGGAATATGCTTTTTATGGCAGACATATTCATAAAACGCTGTGAGGCACTCTGCCTATTCAACCTAATACCCCAACGGCCACAAAAAAACCATTTTTTCAGGTGGGTCTGCAGCACCTGCATGACTTCATTTCTACCGGGCTAGCCGGGCAAAGCCTCGACTCATGAGCGAATTCGGCCACCTGGTTAACCTCCGTAAGTCTTGCTCCACTCAGTGGTACTCTGAAGACAGGGAACAGTAAAGCCGCCATGAGGGGCCCACTTGAAGCCCCCCGGAGCATGTTCACGAGCCTGTTTCTGAAACGCGACGCTCCCTTCTGTTGCTTGGTCCATCATTATACCATCCCATCCCCCACAGATCATACCACAACATTCTTGTCCTTATTTCTCATGCCTTTCTATTTTTTCCCCAAAAATGTCATTTTCAAAGAAAATTTGTACAAATTATCCTCCAGACGTCGACATACGGCCATGCCCTGGCGGATGAGTTTTGAAATTTTTTGGTGACAATACCTGGAGATAAGAAAAGAAAATGGAAGTGTGGAAGACGGAAGCCCTAGAGAGAGCGACTTCAGTGGCTGACCTAGTCGCAACCTCCGCAGTGCATGCTTCTCATTCCCTTCCATTTTTTCAAAAAGTTTGCTATTTTTGAAGAAAATTTGTAAAGGTATCTTCCGGACGTCAACTTACGGCGATGCCCTGACACAGTTGTTTCATGCCTTTGCCTCGAATGTGGTTCCAGCTGATGTCCAGTTCGACCAGACATTCTGACTGAGCAAGACCACGTCCGAAGGGAATTGCAGTTCCCTCGCCAAACTTATTTTTGGATAAGTTTAAGTGGACCAGCTGAAGAGAAGTCTAGGAGACAAGAACGAGAAAACACTTAGAAATCGTCCTCCGAAGGCGTGGATACAGTCCCGCTTTTGCATTACAGAATAAAAATCTAGCTGACCTCCACCATGTGTGGTCGGGAAACACTACATTAGCAAAATCGCCTGATGTCTTAGTTTGCCAACATGCGCTTCGCAAGTGACCCTATACGAAGTCAACTGATCCAAATGACTATTCCTCAACGTCTTTGTTTAACAGGCCATTTTCAACACGATTATAATGGAGAACCGCGGTGGACAGCTCTGGTTCTACTGAAGGTGTAAACCACAATCGTGCAATAATGTGACAAATACGAGAACAAAACTTCATAATTCCGCTGTCAATCATGGTAGGGCGATGCTGCCCGATCACGTGCATGCTAAGAGGATCATTCGGAGGAAGAGAGCAAATAACATGCATTTGTAGCCAATAGCAATCTCGAGAAACTCTGCCTGTCCTTGTGATGCCTCGACTTACTCCCTCTCTTACCTGTGTCCTAAATACGATCTTTCGTAATTACAACGGACTTTGTCCGTTCAAACTTTTTTCTCCAAGCAGAAGAATGTGCGTGAAAGCGTCTTAACTCTCCTAGACCAGTGGATGTTACGAAAGTAAAAAAAATCACATGCGATAACTTCGCCCTCGTAGCCGGCAATAGCGATCATTACAATCATCATCATCATCATCATCATCATCATCATCATCATCATTATCATCATCATCATCATCATCATCACCATCATCATCATCATCATCATCATCATCATCATCATCATCATCATCATCATCATCATCATCATCATCATCAGCAGCAGCAGCAGCAGCAGCATCATCATCATCCTCATAAGCAGCATCATCCTCATCATCATCATCATCATCATCACCACCACCATTACCACTATCATCATTGTCGATACAAGCGAAGATGCGAGTTCCAGGAACTAGTTGATCAGATGAAGAAGCGATCGCTGGAACAAGGGCTTTATTCGCCTGATATTTCGGATTCTCACTCGAACCCATCATCAGAGACAGTGGCAGAAAAGGGGAGGGGGTTCAAGTGAGAATCCGAAACGTCAGGCTAATAAAGCCCTTGTTCCAGCGATCGCTTCTTCTTCTTCTTCTTCTTCTTCTTCTTCTTCTTCTGACTACCACTATTATTATTATTATTATCATTATCACCATCACCATGACTTCTGTGCCGGTTTCAGCCTCGCATAGCACTATTATTGAGGCTGTAGCGAACACCAAGGGCAACAAATTTATGTTGGCAGCGAGAGCCTGTAGACGATGATAAGCTGTGATGGCATGAGTTCTTAAGGTTAATAACTTTTGTGTTCCATATTTTTTCAGTCATCCAGCTCGCTTCCCTTCCATCCATATCCACTACCGAGGTAGGTCGGCGCTGAGCAACACCTTTCCTAGTATCATTACTCTTTTCCGGGTATCTACTTTGGGTCCCCATGTTCCGAAAGCTTCGTTTGGTCCCTTCAGAAGCAAGCCCTTGAAGCAGTGTCGTAGCAGAAAACCCAATTAAAAAGCGCACCTCGACATCCACACACTATGAGTTCTGCACAAAATATGGACACCTTTTAAAGCCAGGAGGATGCTGAACATGCAAAACCTTTTTGCAATTTGATTTTTCAAAAGCTCTCCCGCCATGATCTTGTCTTCTTGATACTTGAAGGTCACTCAGCTTTACCGCTTGCCATTAGCGGCGGACCGTCAGAACTCAGCACTGCACAGCAGTATGCCCGGCGTGACCGGCTAGTCCGTCATCACTCTTGTAGAGAGATCGATGCTGAAGTTTGTCGTGCTAAGGACTGTGGCTTGCCGGAGGTTACGTAAAATCGAACATTTAATTCGCCGCCAACCGTCATTCTCCGTGATTGTATACTGCTTCCCGGGGGTATTTGATCACGACAACAAGGCAATGATTTCCGACACGGGTTGCTGAGCAAGTCTGTTTCGTGGCTGAAGTTTGTCTGTGCCCGAGTCCAGTCCACGCAGTGATAACCCTCACACGGACGTCTGTAAATCTACCTCTGCATGCTTAATAGCATCGACTTCAGAGTCATCAATTGCAAGTCGTCAACTTGGCTTTTGACGTTTCTCTGGTTGCCGAGCCGGAAGTTGTCATTTTCGACATCACAGGCTCTCGATGAATATAGTCAGAGCGCGGGACTCTAGCCCTCCAGTAGCCTGAAAACGCTATTAAGTCGTAGCTCGCTAGACAGAATTGGAGTGGGTCGGTCAGATAGTTTTCTGTAACTCCTAGAGTCAAGAGTGAACATCTTCTTCGACTCATGCAACATGCTTGTTTAAGTTTATAGGACTGTGCGAGATGGGAAAAAGTCTTATTTAATGGTGGGCCACTTCCGCCAAATCGTATAACTTCTTTGGCCTGAGACCATGTTGTGGGTAACCACATGCTCCATAAATGCCTATTCGTCAGACCCGAAAGTCTGCGCATTCCACAAGCGGCCCAATCTGAAGGCCGTTCCGCCGCCTGTGGGCACACCAGGTAGTCTGCAGCCCAGCTGAAAGATAGGTCCTGTCTTCTCAGAGTTTTTACTGTCCCCGCTAAGCTACTGCTTGAAGACTTTATTGTAGAGATCGTCGACTTAAGGAAATTTGTTGCTGTAGGCACCCATAGACACTGCAGAGGAATGCAAGCTTAAAGAGGGTTTGGGTCAGTATGTATTTCTACTTCGTTCCATCGGCGGTAACAAAGGTGGAATCTTCTTCACCGTAAACAATGCTGTCATCATTCGTCTGTTGTAGCATATGCACGAATATATCCAGTCGGTCAAATTTCTTCGTTGTTTTTTTCGCATTCTCTAACCCACCGCGATACCGGAAATCTTGACGATATTGAGTAATTTCATGCTGCACTTACTTCGCGTAGTATTCATTTTTGTTTTGTCGTCTCCAAAGTCAGCGGCCTTGGGCGTCAGTGCGGCCCATGGTGAGCCCTTCATTAATCGCCATCAGGTTGTGTTCTGACACTAAACACCGATGACTTCTGGGTACGGCATTCCCTTCAGGCCTGCCTCAACCATAAATGGCAACTTTTTTATTGGGCAAACACGCCGACTTTGTGGATAATTTTACTTCCGGTTGGGAAAGTGTGAGACCATGTAGTCTAAGACGGCGAATTACCATCCTATCAACAGCAGCCGGGGTCTCAGACAGACGGTGGAGCCCCCATTCAAGATGTGGTCCGCAATTCGAAGGCGCAGACATCAGATAGCAAAGATCACGGCCTTAGGTAAGCAGCGGTCGTGGATCAAATTTCTTTGCGACGGAGTAGGATGACTTTGGCCGTAACATTTAACACTCGATGCTTTGTCGAAGCTTTGCTTTTGGACGCGAAGCGCTCCGTTCGGCTCGACGGTGGGAAACCTTTGCCCTTCGAGAGTCGTCAACATATGCGCAGATTCGATTTCTGCACAGGTGTCTCGACAACAATGTGATGCCGAAGTGTGACTCATACAAACCTCCGGTCAACACAGAGCTGGCGAGACGCGCAGTAATTCAGCACGGCCGACGAATGATCCGAGTGCTCCTTCAAGACTGTCACTCACGGATTCGCAAATACCGTCAGAGGATTGACCAAGAGAAAGCAAGGTGATGCGAGTTCATGGGCGAGGACGGCACTAAACTGCTTCAGCAGGGGCTGGCCGAACGAACCCGTTAACATAAAGCAACACGCGAAGCAGCCTTAGAGAACAAATTTCGTGAGTTTCCCGCTCCAATGTCATCCAAGAACGACAAACTTGTGCACAACTTGTCGCCAAGGGAGCTGATGGAGGAACAAGTGCAGGTTTTGCGGTATGAGGCCTCATTCAACACAGCCGATGCTAAACCTGCCAACATGATCGCAGCAGTGGAATCCATCCTCAGCCAGACGGGAGCGACAGACGAAACGAAGAACCTCATTCGACACCAAGTGTCCTCCCTCCTCATGGCTCATAGGCCGCGCGACGTGCTTGCCAAGGTCGAGCGCGATGCACTTAAGGAACCCAGGGCCGACAACGACCTCGTTATCGTGCCTGCGGACAAGGGGCGTTCAACGGTCGTATTGGACAGGACAGACTACAATCTGAATGTCAAAAGCTTGTTGGAGGATCGTCAGTCCTATGTTCCATGCGAATCCAACCCCATGAAAACGCTCACAGGCGAGACTGACGCGACGCTGTTGGCAATGGAGAACTCAGGTGCAATATCGAAAATCGACCGACGCACGGCGAGAGCACAAGAAACGGCCCTAGCCCGATTCTACGGTCTTCCAAAAGGGCACAATGAGGGCGCTCCTCTCCGGCCTAGCGTATCACTAAAGGGCACCCCAACCTACGGGCTGGCAAAGTGGCTGTTCCAACATCTCAAGTTTCTGACCTCCGATTCGAACACCACGGTCAGCTCGTCAACGACATTCTTGGAGATACTTAAAGGAGTAAGCTTCCTACCAAGCGATTTCATTGTTTCCTTTAATGTCACGTTCCTTTTTACTTCTATCTCACAGGACATGACAGTCGAGACCACCGAACTACTCCTACGAGAGAAATACGGCGAAACGGAGAATCGTCTCGGACACGCCAAATCATCCAGCTCCCGAAGTTCTGTCTCAAGACCTACTTTAAGTTCGACGAAACAATCTACGAGCAGGTGGAGGGAACGCCAATGGGTGCACCGATTTCGGGACTCATAGCCGAGGCGGTTCTACAACGGCTGAAGTCGCTGGTTTTCCGACATCACAGACCGAAATTCTGGGCTCGGTATGTGGATGACACTTTCGTCGTCATCGAACGGGATCAGGTGTTGACATTCAAAGAACATCTCAACGCCGTCTTCCCAGACATTCAATTTACGATGGAGGAGGGGAAAAATAACCAGCTGGCCTTCCCGAATGTCCTCGCCTGCCGCAAAGATTGTGGTGGCCTAAAAACCAAAATGTCCAGGAAAGCGACAAATACGACGCAAATACTGAATTTCAATAGCAACCACCCAATCAGTCACGAACGCAGTTGCGTAAGGGCGCTATACCGGCGCGTTGAGACGCGCTGTAGTGAAATGGAAGACAAAGTTGCTGACTTATAATATCGTCGAGGGGTAATGAGAGCCAATGGCTACCCGCGCAACTTTTTCAACCAGTGCATACAAAAACGACACCAGAGACCAAATCCAACTGGCCCCAAATGTTGGCGGGCTCTTCCGTACGTGAGAACGTCTTGGAAGCCGTCAGTCGTCTTCTCACTTCACTTGGAGTTGGCGTTGCACACAGGCCGGAAGTAACCATTAGGCGCCAAGTCATGAGGCCAAAAGAACCGCTGCCACGGCAGGAAACGTCTGGAGTCGTTTACCGGATCTGGTATAGTTGCGGACAAAGCAACTATGTTGGAGAAACTGGGAGATTACTCCGTACGCGAATTGCCGAGAACGCAGCAGCAGTGAGGCGGGGAGACGCTCGCTCTCAGGTGGCGGCACACTCGACGGGACCCGGCCATATTTTCAAATTTCAAGAGACCAAAATCCTCGCAAGAGGGTGACAACCGCGTGAGCAGCGAGCTGCTCGAGTCACGGTTCTCAGGCCCACAATCCATCAACAAGCACAATGACCTCCCGGTATAATATTACGTGCTGAGATTTTCCCTGGGCAGGGGAATCAGTCACGTGGGGAGGGCGCGGGCGAGCAAGTATCCCAGTGACGGTGAGCCTATTTGTCGAGCAAACGTCACACCGGCATCGAGCACGGATGACGAAATCACGGCCATTAACGATTCGGACTCGGACTGACAAGGCACCACCGCATCACTTACGACCCCAGCGCTGATTGAGAGAGCTGTTAATTACAGCGCGCACATGGTCCCACGGCAGCAACGTGCTATAAATACTGCACTTCTTGTGCCACCACCACCTTTGTCTGCGAATGTCTCTGATTATGGATTCGAGTGAGAATCCGAACCGTCAGCCCAATAAATTTCTTGTTCCAGTGATCGCATCTTCGTCTTCTGAACTCGATGCTTTGTCTACTGCTGGAGCATGCGACTATCTACGGACACCTCCAGAGTCGGTAAAGCATTGCGAGCAAGTTGCATGCGACTACTTATTGCTTTCAGACAGTGATCCGTTTGGAAGGATCGAGATGAAAATACGTTGTTCTCCGTGGAGTGTTGTCCACAGAATTGAATCTAAGGCATCGTTTAAAAGGACTTGGCAAAAATATCACCCTTAACAAACGCCAGCGGTGACGGCAAAATGCTCCTTCCCTATATAGTATATCGTTCCACGTAGGAGCCGATATACATTATTCGGAATCTCTAATATACTGAAAGGATAGGAAAAATGGTTCGAGTGGGATACAAGTTCAGCAGCCGATAGGTCAACTGCCGGAGGATTATATATGAAACACGTGGGATCTCTCTCATCGCTGCTCACTGAAAAAGCCCTCTGGGAGTGTACCTACTTGCGAAATGAATTCTCTGAAAACAATCGGTCTTATTACCAACAGCACATAAACAATAGACGGTTGAAGATAATCGTTTGTCTTGCTTTTCATCCTATCTTTTCTTATTAAATTACTAATTAGGAGTTTTCGAATGCAGCTTTTTGCAGACAGAACACCAGAGGGTAACAATATCTTTTAGGTCCGAAGCTCCGTTATATGGGAACTAAAATAAACGTTCAATTAATCGCGAGTTGTCAGGCATGAAATGAAGCCATGCCTGATTATGCTTCTTAGCAAGTGAAACACTGGAAGGCATAAAGCTTTTCTGATTAGTAGTAAGGTGTTCTGAAAGTTGGACATAGAATAGGAGCAAAAGTGATTTTTGACAGCTGGCAATAATTTATTTACGAAAGTGAACGTTCGGTGGACCAAATAGGCGAAACTTTCGTCCCTCTAAAGCGTGGTCGAATGATCGAAAAATCTCATGGAACAATAGAACCGTCCATTCCTTAGCCATGGCTTAAGGACTGTTTGACTGGAATGAAGACATAAATGCTTCGCGACTTTTCGTCAAGTCGTATATTCAGTAAAAGTAGGCTTTGGCGTACATTTTAGGATACACAGGCAACATTTCTCTTGGAATAACCACTTACAAATTGTGATCCCGAAAACGTTTTAATAAACAGCAACACTTACGGCCATTAAGTCAGAAAAGAAGTTTGCCGACTCGTCGCTGAAAAAATTTTCACTCAGATCCAACCAGGTTAACTGAGCTACGGATGCAAGTGTGTCACACATTTCTTCGGTCTTCGCATCCGTAAAGCGATTGTCCGCCAGTGATAAATGCTCAATGAATACGTTTTCGGAAAACAGTTGGCATAGTGCTGAAACGCTCTGCAAAAAAGGGAAGCGTTACTTCCATTACAAAGCTGGATGCGGATTCAAAAATCAGGTAAAACGAGTGAAAAAGCCAAAACTTCTTGCAAATGAAACTGTAATTCGATTACATAATAATATTAAAAGAGTACATGTTGACTAGCAAGCCTTTTAATAAGCAATACTTGGAGCTTCCTCAGTTGTATCTGTAAAAAATTACAGAAACGAGCTCGAATGCAGTACAACACTTCCTAAAATTATTTTAAGCGAAAACGGACACCTTATTTCTAATCTCTTGGGGAATCACAACAGCCCTATTCATTTAATGCGGACTTTTATTTCAGTTCCATACTTAAATGGTCGAATAATACCTTTTTAATTTGTGCTGGTCAAATTCGAGTCGTATTTGTATCAATAATTGAGTGTGTCGCTCCTTATGCAAAGTGCAAACAGGGTTCCCGGTAAACTGTGAAAAATTAAACAGATCCAAAGACAGTGTTCCCGTTTTAACAAGAAACTCAAATTCCCCTCATTTAATGTGGCCATACGCAAAAAGTGCACTAAGCTGAATTCGCGTATTTTAAATATGACGTAACCACCTGCATTCCCTTACTTCTGGAGATACCATAAACTTATTAGGCTGAGGAGGCTATAAAGGGTAGTAAAAATAAATCAACAAATGTTCTAAAAGTCGCGTAGTTCCTTTTTCGAGAAAAAATATTTATAGAGTTTACATGTATATTTGGCCTCAGATAAGTAAAGTGTTGGGAGTTGGTCAAATATATACTTCTTTTAAAATGCCTTTGTCATTTAAGTCGAAGTTAAGTTGTCACAGCAGACCAAAAAACGTAAAACTTAGCATAAGTAAGTCAACATCCGCGAAACTAATAGCCTTATCTACCATCATTAAACGTGATGTGCTTCGTTAATAATAATACTCATGTTCACTATATCGCCCCTTTATTTGATGTTTTAAAAAGTCGGTATGAATCTTAACAAAGAGTTACTTAACAGCTGTACGTGCAGGCATTGCGAAACAAAAAGAATATAAAAATAGAAAACTAAAATCAAGTATAATGCTCAAAAGGCGTAACACACTAGAAGGTTTTTGAGCGTACGCAAATAAAATGAATACTAATGTTCCAGCATCTTACGGGTAAAAAGTGGTTTTCACTCAAAATAGGGACACAATTTCAGGAATTTCAGATCGGACCTCAATGTTGCGCAAATTAAAAACAAGTGGAGAAATTACTGCAGTATGAAGTCAACTTAATAGCAAGACCAGTCGTTTTTGAAGTGGTTCGTTTGGTTTCCGCCAGAAGAATAAAGTTTAAAGCAACAATCAAAACTTATTCGTTAAGAAGCGTGGCATGATTAAGAAATTATTTGGAAAGAATGATAATGAACGAGACAGCAGCATACGCATAAGCGTTAAAAGCCACTTCGATTTATTTAAGTGATATAGCTACTTTGCATTCGTCCTTGGTAAGACAAAGTTCATTTATAAAACATTAGATTCAAGCTACACTAATCATTTGCCAGGTGAAAATGAGTACATACTCAGACAGTACTCAATACAATAAGCATGCACAGGCTTATTGTATTCTACATAATAGGGAAAATCCGAGGAAGCTTTGCAAGCTGTAGCTGAATTACCTCAGTAAAGTACTTTACCTTCGCAAAAGGAGGGGTCCACAAACACTTAAACAACGTATAACGAATTATGACACATCTAATAGAAATTAAAAATCATGATAACTTACTTCATCACCTAACCAGTTGTGACTGAGATCAAGTTTAGTTATAAATTTGCTCTGGCTTAGACTTATGGCCAGAGGTCTGAAGTCTTCTGGGCTAATATCCGCATGTCGCATAACTAGTTCACTGTCTCTCATATGTCTAATATAATACCCCAGCGGGACAACACCTCGTTTGGTACATTCAAAAACGTAATCTTCGGCAAACGTATCCTTTGATTCAGCAACACTACTAATAGAATGGCGCGGTTTTGCATCGAGAGGCAACTCGTCAACATCAATTGGTTTAACTTCGTTGGTATCATGTTCCACATTCATCTCGCCATCTCCTTCCGTCTGGCCAGCCTCGATTCCGTTAGGTTTTTCTTCATTAGTCTGTGCATTCGGTTCTTCTGCTTTAGGTTCCGAATTAGGGGGCGCTTCATCCGATGTAGGAGCAACAGCCTCAGTTCGCTTGTCCGCATTATTATCGTTATTATTTATCGTTGCGTCGCCCATCAAGGAAAGATTGCACCCGAAATATACGTCAACGATGACCTTCTCGATAATAGGCAGTACAAAATGGTCGTTCGAGCAGACAACTAACTGTTCTGCCAACTGCAGATCTCTTAATAAAGAACGTAATTTATCAAAGTATTTGGATATGCATATAACCCCAATCAACTCATGGGACGTGCATTGCCACTCGATTTAAGTAGACCTCGGGACATTCTAAATTCGGCTAAATATATGCCTCTTGAAGCATGAAGAAGCTCATAGGTCTGAAAACCTCCCAAATTGCTAAATTACACCGCAGACAGACGTGAATGCTAAACTGAAGCACAACCCAACGGAAAAATCTCACAAATGCCAACAGGGCTGTACAGATTAGGCAGCATACAACAACCCATGCAGAGCACTAAATGCGCGTGTGGTGAGCTGCATTTGTGTGACTGGATTCTTAAAGCGTTCTAAAACAACGTTTAACAGGTCGTAGTTAGCCACGGTAGTTGAAAGCCTGAATTACTAATACCGAAAATAGTCAATATGATTTTGGCACAACTCAACTCCAAAAAAGTCTAACTGAACTGGTGAGTTCCATACTCAAAACAGATAGGATACTCTTTCGTCGCAATACACGCAGAAACTTTCTCGTTTGTTCGAAAAAGCAGTGAAGCCATGGCTTTTCCTCGCGCGCAGAATTCGTCCGTAGGGCATCGTTTAGCAAGTTTGTCCATGATGTTCCAACACGTTGGTCTTAACACCGTCCTCATGCTGATCCTCACAGAAAATTACTAAATCAAAAATCTTGTTTGCCAAGTCAATCAGTTAATTGGTCAGTATGCCGTTAAGCTCCTCCGAACACATTATAACGGGCATCTGTGCCTCTTCTTTCGTATAATACCCCTCTACGTAATCCCAAGACTTAGTAAAATAGCTTACGATGTTTTTGATATTTCTTCGTGAGTCCTTTATGCTGTTTGTGCATCCACCGAGGATGTCATAATGGCCAGTATGACTTTCAGTTAAAGAATTTTTCCGCTATTACCCCAATTGAGTGGACTTATAACATGCAACGGGTGATATTGCGGTTATTATGGTTTATATTTATCATATGACCGGAGCTTTACCCACCCGCACTGCCTCTATACCGCCCCCTGATGCTGTAATTGAATTATGCAAAGAATAATTTTTAACTGATTAATTCTGTGGAACTTGCTTCGATTTCGGGATCGTTTAGTTCCCAGGAAATGAGGGCGACAAACTATCCGGGTGAGTGAGAATGTAAGCCCTCACGGAAACCTTGATTGCACAGTTAAAGCTATAAATGCCTCGTGGCGCTGTAACCATGACGTTTCAAGGCTGTAGGAGCGGCGCGCGTTAATACGCGCTCTTTCGAATACCAAGACTCGAACTTCCCGCCGACCAGTCATAACACAGGCCCCTAAACTACGACCAATTATGATCGCCAGGGATAGTATCAGAATAATAATGTTTGGAAAATTTTTCGAGTTTACATCCTAGTGCGCGCGTAAAGCTGACAGCGTAACTGTATTATCCGCCTCAGCTGAACACATAGCACGAAATCTCTGGAACAGCACGCTACTTAAATTGATATTCATTAGGTATTCTAGATTTTACCTTCGTACTGAAACTCAACAAATAGTAGGAGACTGAAAATTTGCATTTTCACTCCTCAACATCGTCTGAGGTACCCACTTGCATTGTTTGAAAATCAAATATTTGTTCAAACTCTCACGAATATTTTCGTCTCAACAAACCGAAATTATTGAAAATAAACTCGTCCAACCACTATGAGAAGATATATTGAGGCTCGAAATTTGTACAATCTACTTAACCAGGTGGTCTTCAATGCATACATAAGTGATCCTTACTTTATTCTCCTCATTGGTAAGTTATATAATTTTAAACCCATTGAGAGATGTGAGAAAGCCAGAACAGTACAACGAAGCTCATATAAAGCACGCTATCAACTTGAAAATGGTTAGGAATTACTCCCGTTATTATCGATCAAGAACGGTGAAAACGAATTTCAGCTACCATTTGGGATTGGCTTAGAATGGAAATGGAATATTATCGTTTATGACCAAGACACGTTCAACCTACTTGTTGATAGTAAGCAACATTGCATCGTCATTTTTCTCTTAGGTCACATCGCTGCTGCCTGCAATTTCTTAATGAATAGTGGCGCCTTTTGTCAAGTCAGGGTTCTTAAAGGTAGTATTCCGCGGCTATTTCGTATTTAGCAGGTGGCTTCCGATATTTCACAAAACTATACCCGTTTATGAGGACGCAAAAGGTCCTTTATCTGCCACGGGTATTTGCGCATTAAATGTTCATGTCTTTTAGGAAATCGAAAGTGAAGTGACTTACCCTTTGGAGGTCATACCAGACTTTTTATTCCTTTCGGTCAAAAGAAATTCCGAAACTGAAGAAGCATTAAAAGATTTACATATATTTGCCAAGGTGTTCCTCTACTCGGAGGAAACCGTGAGGTATTTGACTTATACATATGTTACCATAATAATTAAAGAAAACGTTTACTTTTGCGAAGTCCTGATTTTTTATTCTGTTTTTAGTGTCCAAAAACGATGTTATAATGTGTGCTTTATTAGAGTCTACTTTACGTACTTTGTTTTGTAGGGTGCCTTCTTGTATCTCGCACTGGATTACACCTTTCGATGCCTTTGCGCTCAGAGTGCAAAGACTGTTTATTAGCTGGCCGCTTAACGTTATATTCATTAATATCTCCGCTGGGCACGCAATTACTTTTGCGGAAGCGTGACTTTTTTGAGATGAGTATGTTTGGCATGTACAATGCCATTTTCTAAATCGAATTTAAAACTCGGCTAATTCCATTATATTTTGGAAGAATGTCTCTTAAATTATTTCGAGGCAATACATATCCGATTTGGAAAATATGTTGGACTCTTAAGAGTCGAGATTATTAATCAGTAATCATTAGTGAACTAAAAACGATGACAACAGGCCACGCCAACTTTTTCTCCGGGTTTTCCGTTGAGATAAAAATTAACTTGGGAATTTTCAACGACTGTTAGCAGTTTGCCTGTTCGGGAATGAATGTACGCACAAAGGTTTTCTTAACCATACATGACTTTAAGATTTTCTCGTCGAATATGGATGTAAAACTTGCTAATACGAAATATGAAAAAGAAACCGTGCAGAAGCAACAATAATCAAGGCGAGTAAAGCGCAAAAACGGTACATTCTGATTTAGAATTGATCCCAATCTCCATTGCTCATTGTGATCGTATGTGTGATTCATGTGCATCGTTAGCAAATGAAAAATCATTACTCACAAACTACTTGTTTAACTTGCAACACTTAGCAAATCATAAGAGCAATTCATGTGCCTTTAGAAATGCGTATGACAGACTGACATAAAATTTTACTGGATCGATGAGGAAGGTTTGACTATTAATGCCGTCTGCGTTTGTTTTACCCAATTTCGTTTAATACAATCGTCATTTCGTGGAACATCGTGAACAGTAAAGCCGTCCAAACTTATTCGCGTCGCTCAAAGCGTAGTGCTGCATTATTGAACAGGAAATTAAAGGGAATTCATAAATAACAAGTCCTTTGTGGATATATGCACACTTACACTAAATTCAAACCAGGTATATAACTGACACATAAGCTTTTTCTCCAGAAATCTTGTTAGACTTTCTTTGCCAAGTCCGGACAACAATGTCCTACAGTTTCCAACACGGAACCTTAAAGCATATGGTTTAATTTAAGCAAAGCAAACGCACATGGCTGACCTCCCGGATATCCAGGCAGCATTCTAATATGAAAACAATGCTCCATATCTGTTGATAATTGACAAGTGCCATATCGTTGTGACCGAAAACACTCCGTTAAACATGACTGTTGAACACTTTCGTGTAACACTGCGTCTTGTGTGGCTAAAGTAACTAGCTGCAGTCAGCGCGTCTGCAATGCCTGTCCATTTGACCTATGTCTCATTCTGGCTACCGCCAATGTACCCCATCAGAGTAGAATAGTAAAAACTCTAGTCTGATGATTTGTGGTAATGAGCTGCAATCACAGAAAATGAACAGGTTATGAGAGATTTTGTTGGTTATGATATTCAGAATGCCTGCTTGCGTTTTGGAAATCCCAGTAGTTTATCTTTGTACCGTTTGGTTACAATTTTGGCTTTTCTGCTTAGTGAAACTGTTGTCTGCGGGATCTTTAAAACTGAATGGTCCTATTGACGCCGTTTCTTGTTTATTTTATTCCATGAGAAAAATCGTCTGCTTTCCATAAGCTAAATTCCTAGTGGTTCTCCGCGATTTGTCATACTCTTCCTTGATTGCATGAATAATATGTGCTTTCCAGAAAACTCTCAAGGGGATTTTAATATCGATGCGCAGCTGATAATGTTATTGTAGTCAGGCAATAACTCGGGAATATTTTCTATTGGGCGATCGGGAAATAAGGGTCCAGAAACTTTTCGATACCTCGTTTCAGACGTTTAATCGTCAGAAGACAACATTCCATTAGTTTCCACAAGAAAGTGCCACCAGGCAGTTGATGATCGAATTCTGGTTGTCTGGGTTGTCTCTCGAACTGCCCTTGCCTAGTTTGATGCTTTGGCCCCTTACATGTGTCGAATCTGCTTCTATTTGAGCCTTTGCCTCAAGCTTTATCGATTACATACTTTTAAAGCATGCAATTTTAGTGCAGATTCTTTTTGTTAGGGTCGACGATGCAAAGAAAATGCACTATGCATTTCCATTGGAAACATCAAAGAACAGTGATATGTTCAACTATCTGAACGATTGCTGTGAATTTCTGAGTAAGTCTTGCCGAGGTAGAACATCGTTGCTTTTAAATTTCTCTGACAATTAACAGCTAACTGGAGTAAATCAGTGTGAACAAAGGTCTATAGGCGCAGACCCAAATTTTAATGTGGATATCTGGGCCGAAGTCCATCAGCCACAGCGGGATGACCGTTTTGCTGCCAGTGTGGTATCCTGTAACCCCAGCACATGCTACTAACTGCCTGTTGGCAGTTAAATGAGTAGAAGGCTGGTGTACTTCGGCCCAAATATCCATACAAAATTTTGGTCTGCACCTAAGAACCTTAATTTAGACCGATGTGCTCTAACTTTACGGCTAATTTCTGAGGAAACTAAAAAGCAACAATTTACAGACCAGAGTATCCACCAGAAAGCACGCGGGGAATGCTGGAAGAACCCACTGATGAGCCGAGTCCTCCGTAGCTGTTCCATTCAGCGATAGAATATCAGCAAAATACGTGTCTGAGCTTTTATCTAGTGCCTGTGCCAGTATGGTATCCTGTAGTCCCAGCAGAACACCGTATTACATCGAGCTCGTACTATCCAAGAATACTGCAGACGAGCACTGGAGCTGACAGCGTCCAACGCTGGACACTGGACTATCAGCTTAGACGCCCTGTCTAATACCTCTTATGACGTTCCATCCCCTTTGATGTTTTGTCCAATATTACACACGTTACCAGTCACTGATGGTGCCTTGTGCATAAGCCACAAGAACAGTGCATCCTCATATCGAAAGAAACAATGGTATACTTAACTAGACAGCATTTGTTAGGCAAGAGCGAGCAACCGGCTGATAGCGAACAGAAGCTAGGTGTACCATGTAACTAGCGATAGCCCAGGTAACAACGAGATCCAATCAGAGAAGATCGATCATTTATCAGCACAAGTCCTACAAGATGTGACTGAGCTTCGCAATCCTTAGACATGCGTGCGGGAATAGGTGCCTTCCGGAATATAAGCCAGACCCGCATAGTACAGGAATCCATACTCCCGTGTCCATCCCGAAAATGGAATAACCGCTTGGTAGAAATTCGCTCCTTACTGTTAGCACGACCCTCTATTTTGTCTTTAACTTTCCGTCCAGAGGGGGAAACAAGGAAATGACCATCACTTTTTAACTATAGAATCTGTTACACTTCTGACGTCAACATATTGGAGGCATTCCCATCAAGCAACCACTAGCTCTAATTCATAATGCAGCTCATCGCGGCCAGGATATGATAAGCTCATGTATTTGGCAAGTCGTAAGCGCATAGTCTGCTATCACCCGCCGATTTATTCCCGTAATTTAAGCCTTGACGGATATTTATCTATTCACAGTTTAAAAGTAGCCTTCATGCGAGTTTGACATGTTGTAAAGATCAAAAGGAAAAAATTGCCCTTTGATACAGGCCATGGGAGCGCAAAGCTCATGCAACCAGAAAGCTGACACCCTGTATATGTACTTAGAAGAATGAGTGACAGTTCGACCATCGATTTCGATGATGTCCACCGTGTGCCCCACAGCAGGTTGGAGCAGCGACGGTGACTTGCGCAGGGGTTTATAGTGCCAGTAGACTTGCGCTGCATCTACCTGCACTCTCTCCACCTCCCGAGCCCGAGCCCGGTGTCAAGACAGAGTCAAGAAGACCGGAGACGAGGGAGGCCGCAGGTGGATGGCTCGGACGGATCCTCACCTTGGCGTTCCACCACACCCCCTGGTCCACACAACAATAACCAGGATTTCAACCAACACAACAGAGATTTGGAGGCTGGCACGGCCGAAGCCGCACCTGGGCGTGCCGCCAACGCCTGGCTCGGATCCCACATTGTGGTGGGAGTGCCATAAAGGCCACATTAAAAAGGAGCCATTGCAGCCTGACTCTCAGACCGCCTCCCGTTAAGGAGGAGGTCCAAGGTACCCCGTCAGTTGGCAACCTTCCAAGCCACGGCTTTTAGCGCACCGTGATAGCTTCAAGCGCGTCAGATTGATTATAGTGAGGAAAAAGTGCACTGAGTTGTCGACCTCACTCTCCCTTCCCATTCCCACACTCCAGCCGCCGTCCGAGCCGGTCGGCAAACTGGAGTGGTGGATGGGCGCGGTGGCTGCCACGGTCGACTGACCGTGACTGCGCGCGCCACAGCACGACCTGGCCCCCCATACACACACAAACACCAGGATTTCACACAACGGGGGTTGAACGGCGTGTGTCTCACTTGCGTGAGAGGGCCGTGGAAGGTGCTGCTTCAGCCCGTTCCCAGCCCACCAGTCCGCCACTCCACACAGCACACACACACAACGCGACGAACTGCGTGAACCGAGAGCGGGCATCAATCAGCAACCTTCCTATCCACGACACTTGAAGTGTCGGGATAGTCTCGGACTCAAATCACCCGTACAGCCGAAGCCGCGTGGGAACCGAAACGAGATGCACACTTCCCACTTGCGTGGAAGGTGGCAGTTGGTGCATGCGGTGGGTAAGTGTTGATGTGTGTTGGTGATGGTGGAGGAGGGTAGGGAGTGTGTGGATGTGTGGTGTAACCGGCGGTTGTCTACCGCAGGTAGTCGTGGATGCGTATGTGGCCGAATAGACCCATGTGATGCGTGAAGGTGCGAGGGCAGTGTGGGCAGTGGAGGCGAGTGCGGTGGGTGTAGGTTGGTGCTCCAGGCACTGGTTCTCCGGTCTCTGTGCGATGGATTCGCAAGTGACCGACCAGGCCGATGCGTGAGGTGAGTGTGCGTGGACAGTGTGGGCACGTGAAGTCGGCGGTGTCAGAATCAGCTACAGAGGAGGCGTTGGTGGTGGCGCAGATGGACGGTGCGAGGGTGGTGCTGGGCATGATGGGCGTGGTTGGTGTGTCGGAATTGTGGTCGATTCCGCTCTCGTGGATGCGCATGTGGCCGAATAGACCCATGCGATGCGTGAAGGTGCGAGGGTAGTGTGGGCAGTGGAGGCGAGTGCGGTGGGTGTAGGTTGGTGCTTCAGGCACTGGTTCGCCGGTCTCTGTGCGATGAATTCGCAAGTGCCCGACCAGGCCGATGTGTGAGGTGAAGGTGCGGTCGCAGTGAGGATAGGTGTAGTCCTGATTCTCATTGCTGGAGTCAGGAGAGGCGGGGGTGGTGCCGGTTGTTGTGTCGCGGTCGGAGAAGAATGAGTAGAGCGAATAGTATTCGCACACCGGACTGTCGGCCACCGACAGTTCAGGGGATTAGGGCGCTCGATGCAAATTCGAGGGATCGGCAGCTCCGTCCTTCCCAAAGTGTAAGCTTTTGGGGCCGAGTTCCGCGCTACTACAACCTGCACCTAAAAAATGTTTTTGCCTGCTAAAATTGCAGACTGTTGAAATTTATTCCCGTTTGCTTGTATTTACTGTTTGCAGAGATGAATAAAAATCGCGTCCACCGCGTACTCATAGTAGCAGACAAGAATCTCAGTCGTGGCCCGACACTTGCTATGGCCTACCTGATAAAGGAAGGAAATATGACGTTAAAGGTTAGTAACTTAAGAAGTGGCCATCTTAGCTCTGACTATTTAGGGCTTTTTCGTCACGCAAGAGTTAACTGAATAAAAACCCCCATAGATAGGCCATTTCCCATTTGACAATGTGAAGACTATATATTTGCCTTTCACTGGAAACTTACGACTGCAAAGTAGTCCTGAAAACGCGAGCATTTTCCGTGGACTACCTATGATGTACAGAAGTGGTGAGATAGCTCT
>CACRXP010000726.1:30582-46331 GCA_902702965.1 Spirometra erinaceieuropaei
AAAATAAGAAAGCAGGAGAGGATCGGAAAGGACGCTGTCGAGTGTTGGCGACAACCTCGACCACATAACCTGCAATTCTTTTGAAATCACGATGATTTACTCAGGTAGTTAAAACGCATCATAAATTGTGATAATTTAAAAGGACTGAGTCAAATCAAAAGATTATTCTAGATAACAACGGTGTTTTTCTTTCGTATAATTTTTTCTGCATAAGGCAAGAACCCTGTTGTTCTTCCTAACTACAAGATGGCGTTTTAGTTCGACTCTTAGTATGGAGGATATTTGAATGGAATTAGAATATATCCTAGGAAAGGCCGGCATATTCATGACATAGGATTTTCTGAAATGTTAATTTTGCTGAACGGTTTCTCTGTTTAAGTTTAAAATTCAGGATTTTTGTTCAAAAACTCCCAACATCCACTTGATGGATTTTCAAAACAAATACACTTCAGTTCAGTTCAGTTCAGTTTATTGAGGGAAATGTAAGTCTTCACCTTTGAACTCCCTATTTGTTTACAAACAACTGCAAAATCTCAAAAACTCGAAAAGGTATCATAAAGGAACAAATAATCGGAAAAGCGTCAAGTCTGTACAGACAAACAAACTGTCTCGAATTTTAGTGGTACGAGCAGTTGTAGAGCTGTCGTTTCGAGTGCAGCGAAATAAATAATATATCCGGTGACAAAATTTGCATATGTGCATGTCAGTAAGCGTAGGCGATGGGCTGGTACAATAATACATTTAATTTAAAATGTTACTGAAATATAGCAAGTAGTATTATAATAACGGAATTTGTCGAGGTTACAGAGATCGGGGTGGTAGTTTAGTGGACACTGCTACACAAATCCAGCTTCCTCTTAAAGACCTCGACGGAAGCAGACCTAACGACATCCACAGGCAGGGCATTCCAGGCTTCTAGCACTCTGTTGGAGAAGAAGAACTTTCGTGTGTCCAGTCTGGCCCCTGTCACACGTAGTTTGAATGGATGGCCTCGTAGATTTGTGGTGGTTGCTAACTCGAAGAAGTCCCCCGATACGAGGCTGCAGTCCTGACCGCGTATGATACGGAAGGCTTGTATCAGGTCACCCCGTAACTGCCTGTAACTCAAGGGAAAAAGATCAAGGTTAGCTAACCGCGTTGCATATGGTAGTGAACCCTGTCCTGCCACAAGTTTCGTTGCACGCCTTTGAACCCTTTCAAGGATGCTGAGGTCCTTCGCGGTCCAGGGTCTCCAAGCTTGGATAGTAAATTCTAGTTGCGGACGCACAAAAGTTCGAAAGACTTTAGCGAAGCAGTCTTCATCAAAGGCAGAGAAAGCCCGCTTGACAAGGTAGAGGACTGACATTGCAGACTTGGCTATCTTCGTGCAGTGCAGCGAGGGTTTGAGCGAGGTCGTAATCCGTACTCCCAAGTCCTTCTGCGAGTCCACTTCTTGCAGTGGTATATCATTTAGGCAGTAGGCCATATGGTTCGGAGAGCGAGCTCTGCCGACTCGTAGAATATTGCACTTTTTCTCGTTGAACGGCAGAAGCCAGGCCTTTGACCACTGTTGGAGTCGGTTTAGGTTCGCCTGCAAATGCTCTTCGTCATCTGCAGTTCGAATGACGCTCCAGAGCTTAATGTCATCCGCAAACATGGCGACACCACAATCCAGTTCACTCACGCAATCGTTGACGTAAATGATGAACAAAGTAGGACCAAGAACTGAGCCTTGGGGAACACCGCTTTTAACGGCAACCTCCGTCGACTTCTGGCCACCGACATGGACAGTTTGAAAACGGTCTAATAGGAAGCTTTGAATCCATTTTAAGAGGTTACCCCTAACGCCTGTTCGGCTCAGTTTGTGCAGGAGTCGCTGATGTGGGACACTATCAAATGCCTTTTTAAAGTCGATTTAGACTACATGCAGCGCATTGCCTTCATCAACTGACCGAGTCCAACGTTCCAAACAGTTGAGCAAGTTAGTCACGCAAGACCTGCCACTACGAAACCCATGTTGCGCATCAGATAATAGATTATGCTGCTCTAGGAAGCGCATCAGCTCTCGCTTGATTATTTTCTCCATGAGTTTGCAGCAGATGGAGGTGAGGCTAATTGGCGTATAATTGTTTGCAGAGGCCTTGCTGCCTCCTTTATGCAGTGGTGTGATCCGCGCAGATTTCCAGTCGGCGGGCAAGCAGCCGGCTTCGAACGAGGCTTGGAAAAGCATGGACAATGGTTTGGCTAGTTCGGCAGCGAGCTCCTTCAGTAACTTAGGCGGTATGTCGTCTGGACCTGGTGATTTCGACTCATTTAGCGTCATAAGCTCTTTGCGAACCGTCGCTTCATCAAAAGATACAGACTCAATTTTTGGACCCTCATCGAATTCGTAGTCGGGAGGAGTAAATGGACTTTCACTAGTAAAGATGGATTTGAAAAATTGTGAAAAGTGCTCAGCTTTTTCTCCATCCTCACTAATCTCTACGTCTCCGCTTGTCTTCAGGAGGGGGATTGGATCTCCGTTTCGTGTGCTGCTTCTTAAGTAGCTGTAGAATAATTTTGGATTTTCCATAGCACGATTCAATAGGTCTTTTTCAAAATTTTGCGGTGTCCTGATGGTCAGTCGCTTGACTAAGTTCCTCTGTATTTTGTATGCGTTTATGTATACAGGAGTCCCATCAGTAAGAGATTTCTGCCACAATCTCCGTTTTTTATTTATTTCCTTTTTTAACGCCTGAGTCAGCCACCGGGGTCGATTGTTTAGCCCCTTTCGTGAAAGCGGGCAGTGGTTTGTCAGGAGAACATGCAATAATCCACTGAACCATTTCCAATCCTCCTCTATATTTCCGGAAAACGCTGATTCCCAGTCCGTATTGTTGATTTCGGCCTTCATTTGATCGAAGTCCCCACGCCAAATATTTCTTCTAATTTAGGTGGGCTGTTCAGGCACGGAAAAGATTGAATAGTCCCATTGAAGTACAACGTGATCGCTTCGACCTAAGGGAGGCAGACATTGTACCACATCTATGCTGTCCATCGAGTTCGTGAGCACCAGGTCCAAGCAGTTTGCCTGCTGCCCCTCACGGGCCATCGTGTGAAATAGGACGTGCTGTGTGAGAAATGACCTGAGCGCCATGTCCAAGAAGCGTCGGTCGAAAGCTAGTTCTGGGCCGCGCGCGTATATTGAACTCCAATCAATGAGCGGTGCATTGAAGTCGCCCATGATTAGGACGTCAGGCCGGAGAGCAAATCGTCCTAGCTCCTCTAACAGACGAGCGTCAGCCTCGGGGTCACTCCTCGGTGGTCGATAGACGGTCAGAACTTCAAGGCTATGTGATCCTGGTACCCTTATAGTGAGCCAGATAGTCTCGGCGCTGCATGCAAACTGTTCTGTTTTTTCTGACACAAGCAGGCCGTGTTTTACGTACGTGACGACTCCTCCTCCCTGACGCTCTCTCCTGCCTCTTCGAAACAACTGAAATCCTGGTAGCATTAATTCGCGGTCATCCACGTTTTCAGACAGCCAGGTTTCTGTCAAAGAGACAATGTCAGGGGAAAGGTCACAGATGCGGATCTTCAGTTCGTCTAATTTGGGCAATATAATCTGCACGTTGGTGTAAAAAAATGTTAGTTTCAGAGTTTTGGGGCGTTTGATTATAATGCCGCTTGTGATCCCATTTAAGGAAGCTACTGTGCCCTCATCCGGATCGGTTCGGTCCAACGGATTAGGGGAGGGCGTTGCACTATCTGGTTGTTGTAGATCACAAGATCCGTCTCGCCATTCTGCAACCTTGTTCTCAGTTCCAGAACTAATTGTCGACGTTTTATTCTCTCTGCCGGTGTGTAGTCCGGCTGAAAAAACGCCTCGGTTGATGTCTTTGATTCGGAATCGTCGTGAGAGAATAAGTCCTACTTGTTCTTGGTTGGCTAACACAATTTTGAGTGGTCGGGGACGTGAGTGCTCTGATATGTCGATTGAGCGCTTTCCAAGCCTAAAGGCCTTGAGAACCGAAACTTCCTCATTGGGGCGCAGAAGTTCGTTGAGTAGGCATTGGAAGAGTTGCAGGTCTGCCGAGACCCGCTCTTTGGAGGCACTAGCTCTGGATTCGGGAAGTCCCTGAATAATCAGACATTGTCCTCTGACCTGCGACACTCTCGAGAACACAGTGGTTTCGTGCTCCGACGTAGGCAATATGTGGTTGCCATGATCTGACGAGGATATAAGCTGCAGTCGATTAAGATCCTCATTCGTCTCTGTTTTGTTTGCATTTTCATCAAAGTCGGAAGTTTTTTGCGATAGGTTGAGGATTTTAGGACCCATGTCATATCCCGTGATGGGCGACACGGACGCCGACGTCCCTGGTTCCGGTTCTTCGGAGGCATTCCTCGGGATCTGCTGTTCATGCCCTTCGACCTTTTTGCTGCAGGATTTCTTTTTTTCCTCCGGTTTTTTATCGTTGCTTCGCTGGTTGTTGTCGTCTTGTATTTTATGTGTTTGTGCTGGGTGTGCCGTGACATCTGCAGAAGGTGTTGATGGCGTATTTTTTGTGCGACGTCCTTTGGCCGTACTTCTAGTTATTCGTCCAACAGGTACATTCGCATCGTCAAGTGTGTCTAGTTTACAATGTAGAAGAGTTTTCCTCTTTTCCATCTCTTCCTCAAGGCGGTTGATATTGCCGGCCAATATCTCGCATCCACTGCAAAATCGATCGGTATGCGGCACGCATTTACTATCAAGTAAACTTTGCGACATCGCTCGCCGTCGTGCCGCGGTGGCCGAGGGGTTAGCGTGCGCGACTGAAATGTCGGTGGTCGGTGGTTCGACTCCGTCATGCGGCGCAATGTTCAGCCGGAATGAATGAGATTATCCTGTGATTTAAATAGACTGACAGAGATTAAAATGTGCTTTAATACACCTATTCCATGAAAAATATCAGAATACAGTTTCTCGCGATGCACATGAAAATTCACCAGCCGATGCAAATGTAACCGCTGAGGGATTTGCTGCATTCTTATCTAAAACGTTCCTTGAATACATAAGCTGTCCGACTCTCAACACCAAGGTTTGAACAAGCACTATCTTTTGATTACGACATGTCATTTTGGTGGGGAGGGGTAGGAGGAAACGCCCGATATTTTCGACATTCTCAAACTTAATTACCAAAAGTGTTTCAAGCAGATCACATGGGAAACCGCGAAAATAGCACATTCCAGCCCAGGTTGCGCAAGATGTGGAAGCTCGCTAGTGTAGATGTAGCCATTGCATACGCGTGAAATCAAATAACTAATTTTTTCGTCCCATCCCCCCCCCCCCGCTCCAGTCACGGAGAACTGCATAACCTGAAAGTGCTGGGATAGATCAAAAATAAGGAAACATGAAAATCCACGACCACTTCCAGTTTTCTACACCGTACCTAACCTAGAGGGAAGATTCAAAACGCCTCCAGAGTTCCGCAAATACCGTATCCTCGAAAGGAAGTCTAGCTAATTGGAACTCTCTCCCATCTCGGTCGATATTATAAAAGGACCTGATGCCGACAATGCGAGGTATAACGAAAGACATACTTGCAAAGTTGGGTAAATTAAATCAGGATAACTGTAAAGAGTGACGTTTACACTCTCGAAACTAGCAATGTCTATCCGGAAAATAGTACCCCGAATGTCCGATCTTCACCACACATCTCATTCAGATACGTATTGTCGTTAGATCGAAACCTTCGAGTTCAATTCGTGCATTGAAAACGAAAGAGCCAAGCACGCCCTCCATCTAATCCGAGATAATTCTACCACTACCTTTCAGGATGCGCAATGTGCTACTGCGCACAAGGCAGACATCCCCGTCTCGAAGGCCCCCTAAATTCCTTCTTACGGCTAGAACATAAGAAATAAGAGAGATTTAGTTCTATACTGAAATCAGTCTTCAGTGGAAGAAAATAGCACCGACATTTGTCTTACCAAGAACGTTGCCGGCTTACAGGCCTCGATCCTTTATGGTTCCGTAGATTACAAAAGGGACTATTTTTGCTATTTAAACTCTTATATAATCACACATTTAACCCACTCACTTCTTTAAGACACCATATCCACCCACGACGTAACAGTCACCGTGAGGTCTTCTTATTTCTGCCTCTGGCACTTACTGTTAAATATCGTCGGTTCTATTCTGTAAATGCAATTGCTATTTGGAATAAACTACCAATGAGTGTGAAAACTCTGCAAAATTATCCTTTATTTAAGAGAACTATTACTCGATTTTTGCATTCAGAAAAGCTTCCTCTAATTTTGGGTTCTGAATCCACTGATCGACTCTACCGTAGCGATGGCGTTTGTGGTCTCTGAACACTATGGCCGGTCTCACCAGCTGTTCCTCAACGCCTCTACTTTGACTATCCCCAACTTCATGAAAGGAATGGACGTCCGATAATCTCCGATACCGTGCAACCCCCTCCCCCCCTTCTTGACGGTCGAAGATCTACCGCCAGCAGTTTTTTTCTCCTGAGCCCTCTAAACCATAAAAACCACCATCAACAATATTTTTATTCTTCAGGAGTTTTTTTTCACTGCTGGTCGTATTTGTGTTTAATCGCTTCCCTTGACAATGCCTGTAAACCGGCATCTAATAAATTAAATTAAACACGATCAAATGTTCTAGTTAATTTGGAGAGGGCTATGTCAAGGGGGAACTTCTGCAGAAAAATTGGTGGACAAATTCAAAGGAAGAGAGCTGATATTCCTCTTGTGGATCAACTTTATTTCACGGCCTGGCGTATTTTCTCCCCAAATATCTAAACCATCTTATAAACGCTACCACCTATATTAACTCCCTCAAGAGTTATTCACTCCTAGCCCGATCCTTGCTGTATGTTTTTTGGACTATGCCTGTAAAGTGGTTTTAAATACTACTATTATTATGGTCAGAAGACCAAGCTCTGATTAATACGTGCAGAGAAGCGATCAGTAGGTAACTGTCTGTTAAACGACGCACAATCTTAATATTGGTAGGGCTCTTCTTAATTTTCGCTGCAACTAGAATCCTACTTATTGATTAAAATGCCAAGGACCGTAGGCCGACCAGGCTTGGTGAGGTGCACGATTGGTGATTATTTCCCGGAACATGAAAAGGTCTCACTAAAAACTTTTGAGGGATGGACTTCACACTCCGCGTGAGAGGGATGAAGATATATCATTTGCTCTGAAATTTAGGTATACACAACGTTTTCAGCTCACAATGTTTTTGAATTAACGCTGGTAATTTATTTTTGTATTAAATACCACCGCGTTCTTTCGGTAAGGCATACACATGTCACGTATCTCCTACAATGCTAGAAGGGGACTGGCGTCGTCTTACCTCTTATGTAACATACTTCTGTTCGAACTAACTGCTTTTCTACACACCAAATCATGCACATGGATTTTTTTCTCCCTACCGAAAACATTCTAATTAGGTCAGGCGTCTGTAAGCCTTTGACGTTCTTCCCGAAGTAGTTTGATGTTCTTTAATGCACCTCTTTTGTCAGTAAGAAAAAGGTTGTTGAAGTCGCATTAGACAGTCTAACCGAACTGAAAGACGGTTTGAAAGGGTGTGTGATTTCTCTGTCAGACGATGTAGAAGTGAGCTCGTAAATTCCCTCGAAATGGCAGTCAGAAATAACCTTTATCCTCGGCGTCGACAAGCCCTATTTCGGAGTTCGTTTCTTCATATAGTTAGCCATTTTTCACTCCGTTCTTTCGCCTTAAAGGTACGCATCGCCTGTCCTTTACGAGCTCTTTATTGTGTATCTTCACCTTCACTTGCTCCTCTGGAGTAGGTTATATTATTCGAACAATTAGGCCTCTACACAAGCAGATGAATGATAGCCACCCTGCCCTGGCAAATGGAAATATCGGAAAATCCATCTCAAGCGCGTTTGTGGCTCAGTCGGTTAATACCCGCCACAGGCTAGACGTCCATCATGCATTCTCAGTCATCTATGAATTGCCAGCGAAGCACTACTAGTTCCTGCGTCAGAGGTTATTGACGACGTCAGGCGTAATATCCGTACGGTTAGCCATTCCGACTGTGTGCAAGAATAAAGCGTTTAAACAGGCCATGGGAGCTCCCCGGCCAAAGATGAACCCAGAATGCGTGTTTACACATCCTGCCACACCGAGATGGTGCGATAAAACAGAGACATGACTAATTTCCTGACAGTACTAGATTATGATCCCTGACCTCTGCAGGCCTTCAACTCTCGCGCGCCTTTTTACTGTTTATTGGTTGTTTAAATTTTTGCTTATCTACACTTCCTTGTTTTTTTGTGCAGACCTACTGCCAATAAACGAAAGTGTACGTTTCCCGAGATCGACTTCTTAAGTGGTTACATGGGCGTCATCGTTGAAATCGAAACTTAGGTCAAAACATATACACTCGACAACGCTACAATTACCTAGCGGTGTCCAGCAGCCCATCCTCATGTCCTTAACAGAGCGCGCCTATTATGAAATAATGGTCAAGACGGCAATATCCCAAAGAATGATGTCACGATCGTTTGGTCTCTTTAAACATTTCTGCGTGGCTAACGACTTTTGTGATGCCATCCAGGAGTTTCAGACGCCCGCCGATCGAGTCCCACATGGCCTATCACTTGTTTATATCTAGACCGACTACATTTTATTTAGTCAGAATGTCGTAGAACACAAGGCGCGCCTCGCTTTGACAAGTACGGTATCATCATCGGCCTATCTAAATGCTCATTCTATACGCCATCTCCACCTCCTTTTCAGGCGGGTTAATACCGCCGGTCCTGCGCCCTCGACGTGTCTAGGGTGCAGCCATTCGCGAATTTCGTTTGCAAACATCCGAACATGTTTAAGATCAGTTTTCAGAAGTCAGATTTTACCGCCGGTTTCTGCTGGGTCGTGTTAGCCTTGCAGAATGCACAACGGCCTATCTCCTGACGTAAACTATAAGTGCCCACAAGCTATTTGGTGGCAGTTACCGGAAACTAGGCGTAGTCTACTCCTGCAAGCGAGTGAACAACCTACTGTAACCTACAACTGGACACCCATTGACCCCAAAATTTGCATGCAATACTCTGTCAGTGGATTCCGCTGCGACCCCTGTACAAGTGAATGTATAAATGCAATAAGGTGGGTGAACTTTTGGGGATTATCATCGAGACCGCGTGAGGTTTGGTCACCATCTTGGCATACAACTGGAGTGTTACACCAACCACCTATTCGACCGCACTGTGATCCAGATCTTACCTCAGTTCTAAGAGAATACCAGTGCATGGTGTCCTCTGAGGAACACATGGCGGTCTTGAGTTCATTGACAATTGACATGTGGATTCTATCGGCCTCAACATTCTTTAAACAAATGACTTCGGTCCAGTAGGCAGACCGATCAACACAGCCACAGGATACAAGTAAATGATTTACGATGTCCTGATGAAAGTGGCTTCAACATGCGTATGGGCCGGAAAGTATGCCTACTGTTAACCTATTTTCACGACAAACCTGGTTCCTCTTTCAGCCCAGGCACGTGTGCCATGTTCATGTCGTGCCACACAAGACGTTCCTCGGGAGATTCTATGCGGCTCAGATAGTGGAATCAGATAGCCCTCTAAGAGACTGAAACAGAGCTCGAGACATCAAAACGAAGTCTGTGAACGACGGAAGAGAGTTGAGGTCAGGCAAGGGATTATGCCGGCACCCGTGGCCGGGAGAACACCCATGAACTAAAGGCCACTAATTGCTCGTCGTTGCGCAGTCACACTGGCGGCAAGATCGTCCCTATTTGGGAACAGGGTTGGTCAAAGTTTATTAACTGGAAGGGCAAACGTCGATGGTGTGTTTTCCGTAATAACAGTGAATTCATGACCTTCAAGGATGTGGCGGATGTTCGTCGCGGTTCAGTACACAGCGAGCTGTTCATAGACAAATGTACAGTACCGTTTCAACCGACGCTAATTTATTGGAGATGTCCAAAGGCAGGATCAAACCAGTGATGTATTCTTTGGATCATGAGCTTATAGCTATCAGTGAAGCGTCTACCACCGACGAGGAAGGAGCTTTTGGCAGAGGAAGCATCAGCAATGTGGTGTCCGTGAGGAAAGCACTAATTTTTTTAAAGCAGATGTTGACTCCCCACTAAACTCTGGCGGATCATCCAGTCAAGAATGCATGTCCATTGGCGTCAATAAGAGTTTGTAGTGATTATTCAGCGTTTAGTCTCGGTAGGTAAAATACGCCCGAAAACGTAGTTATAACTTTCATAAACAATTCGACTCAAGGCATCACCTCGTGGCTAATTGGTTCCTCCCCCTTTTGACTAACATAAATAACTTGTGGGCACTTACAGTTTGCGCATAGGGATAGGCTGTTGTGCATTCTACATGGTTAGCACGGCTCATCAGAAACCGGCCTACCGTGACGAACGCCCTGGTATCCATGTCGCCTACAGGACGGACAGCCAACTCTTCAATCAGCGGCAGATGCATTTTCAGTAACGTGTGTCCGCCACGTCCATCCATGAACTTCTATCCATCAACTACTGTGCTCTCTACGCCACTTCGGAAGGGGCCATGCAGAGGAGCATGACCTCTTTGTCACTGCCTGTGATAACTTCGGCCCGGTCATCAACACGGAGAAAGCGGTGGTTATGCATCAACCGCCACCCGACGCTGCCTACGTCGCACCCAAAATCCCCGTGAACAGCGCGCAACTGCAAGCCGCGAACAACTTCCCCTACCTGGGCATCACCTTCACCCATAACACCAGAATGGACGGCAAAATGGCAGTCAGCCAAGCTTTCGGTCGTCTTTAAAGGACAGTCTAGAATCGCCACGGTCTTCAAATCAGCACGAACTTGAAAATGTATAATGCCGTTATTTTACCAGCGTTGCTATATGGAGCAGAGCCTTGGAGGGTGTAAATGAAGGGGACACGAAGGCTCAACCACTTCAACCTCAGATGTTTCCAACGGATATTGAAACTGGGGATGGCAGGACCAGATCCCCGACAAGGACGGAAATCCTTCGCATCTACGCCATGCTGAGATAGCTTCAACTGCGTTGAAGAGGTCATCTGCTGTGCACGGACGACGAGCAGCTACCCAAACGACCCATCTATGAAGATGTTACCCGGACTCCTGCGGCAAGGAGACCATGCCCGTCGCTACAAGGACACCGAAGACTTCGCTGAAGCGTCTGCAGATCAACCCGGCCAACTGGAAAGACCTCGCTCGAGGCCGGCCGACCTGGAGGCGGGCAGTGAAAACAGACGCAGTGATCTATGAAGCCAATTGAATCACCATCGCAGAAGCCAAACGCGAGACTCGCAAATCCCAAATGCGCCCACCTCGCAACGGCACGGTTCAACAACCCCCGACATGCCCACGCTGTCAGTGGACGTTTCAGGCACCGATTGGTCTTGTAAGACATCTCCATACCAACTGCCGCACCCGGACGACACCAATCGGTAGCCCCCGTCCGCCTTTATTCCGCCCACACGCTGACAATCCACACTAACCGCAGTCCTGAATCCAGACTGCCATCCTCCTCAGTCGTCTCAATATCATCTGCACTCATTGCCACTGCACCCAATTCAAACACATTAACAAACACTAACCTCACCACCGCCATCACCAGCGATGTGGACTTGGTTCATATCTGTCCTCATTTCGATCAGACATTCGCCTCACACATCGACCTGGTCGGTCACTTTGGCATCCATCGTACAGAGACTGGCAAACTAGTGTCTGGAGCACCGACCTACACTCGCTGCATTCGCCTCCACTATCCTCACTGCACCCGCACATTCACTCACCACATTGGACTTCTGGGTCACATGAGTGTCCGCGAGAGCAAAACTGACCGTATTCTCGACACACCTGGCACCCCCTGCAATTCCGCCATGCCTAGATCAACCCAAACCCGTCGCCCACCGCATCCACCACCAACAGCTCAACCACTACCATCATCTCCGTAATCGACACTGACACCGCCGACTTTTCATGTCCACACTGTCCCCATACATTTACCTCACGTACCGGCCTGGTGGGTTACGCGCGAATCCATTGTACAGAGACTGCCAATTCATTGCCTAGAGCACCAACATGCACCCGACGCATCCGCCCCAACTGCCTTCATTGCATCCACGCGTTCACCCACAGCATGAGCCTATCAGGCCACATGTGCATTCACGAAGACCTGCGGCAGATAACCGCCGGACTTACCACACCAAATCTTCCCCCGCTTGCATCACACAACATCATCATCCACCAAAAGCATCCAATTGCCATCTCGCACGCAAGTGGGAACTGTGCGACTCGGTCCCGTTTCCATGCTGCTTTTTTGCTGCATGTGTGATTCGAGTCTGAGACTACCACGGCGCGTCAAGCGTTCGTACGTTCGTACGTCACCGTTCCTACTCCCACCCTGCTGTGGAACACACGGTGGACATCGTCGAAAATGACGGTCGAATTATTGCGTGTGTGTGTGCGTGGGTGGGGTCTAGGGCTGTACAGCGTGGGTTCATGTGATGCTCATGGTAGGTCGCTTACGTGCTTGCAGGTGCAGACAACGCCTAGCGTCCATTTTCTGACACCAAACTCTCATATGTGGTCCCCCGAAGCTGGGCTCTGCCTCTCAGCCACACGCCCGTAACCGCCTCGACCGGCGGTCTATATCAGGTGAGGGTATCCGTTTGTGCATCTGCGCGCACGCTACTGTGAACTCTGCTGGCCAGATGGATCTTCGCGTCGGCATCCTCGAGACGAGACTCCGCCTGGACCACCGCAGGAGGCCACGAGGTAAGTGAATCCTTAGGTTAGCGAACTTTGTTCCGTTTCCTTACTTGCCTGTTAGTTTTACATGCTGTATGTTGCTCTTGTTGTCTGCTTTGCGTCTGTTTGTCTGTGCCTCTCGCTACTAATAGCTAGCTGTTATTGTGCTGGACTTCGTATGTTGCCTTGCTTATCGGTGTCCCTGCCTGATGGCTATGTCTGCGTTTCCATCTTAACTGTGAGTTTTTAGCCTTCTGTTGTTTATATCGTCCCTCCTACTCAGTCCCCCAAGTTTCCAGGCTAATGCGGGACGTTCTCTCACTAACGTAAAGCCGTGGCTCATAGTGGAGTTCGGCAGCCGTCTGAGGGGTGCGCCGCCTGCCCCGCAAGGGGAAGGAGCTAGAAAAGGTGCCCTACTAATTGCTGGTAACCACGCTGTTTGTAGGCTGGCCGTGGCAGCAGACAAAAAACATACGGTCAAAACAATCAAAATAGGAACAACAGCTATCTCTCTTTTCCGCTTTCCGCCTATTCTCCATATTCTTCTTCTCCTTCTCGCCCCCATTCGCCAGACTGGTAGGGTGAGTCAGCTCACTTTGACAGTCTGGAATACTTGTGGCGGTCAGCCATCATGAGCGGTCTGGCATCATTGTTCAAGACCTCGCTGCCTCAAGGTAATTCTCCTTTTGCAGTGAGCCGTTCCATACGCGCTGACTTGAAGTCACACGACCGGCGGCTCGGGCATGCCTGTGTCCGCATATCCGCAGCTGCCCATGCGGCCACCTGAACGCACCTCTCCCCTGTAACCACAACCCAAGCCTGACACACCAACACCACCGTCGACGCCAGAGGTGGGGATCAGGACTACACCTGTCCTCACTGCGACCGCGCCTTCACCTCACACATCGGCCTGGTGGGTCATTTGCGAATCCATCGCATAGAGCCTGGCGAACCAGTGCCTGGGGCACCATCCTACACCCACCGCACCCGTCTTCACTGTCCACAATGCCTTTGCACATTCACGCATCGCATGGGTCTATTCGGCCACATGTGTATCCATGGAAGTGGAATTGACCGCAGTCCCGACGTACCCAAAACATCCAGTACACCCATCATGTCCAGCCCCATCCTCACTTCGTCGCCCTGTACGCCCACCACCACCACCACCACCACCACCACCACCACCACCACCTTTGTAGCTGACAACGACACCGTCGACTTCTCATGCCTACAGTGTCCCCGCACATTCACCTCGCACGTCGGCCTTGTCGGTCACACGCATATCCATCGCACAGAGACCGGCAAACCAGCGCCTGAAGCACCCACCCACACCCGCCGCATCCGCCTCCACTGTCCACACTGCCCTCACACATTCATGCACCGCATGGGCCTATTCGGCCACATGCGCATTCACGAAAACCTGCAGTAGGCAGCCGTCAGCTGCACAAAATCATGACATTCTCCCTCACCACCATCTCACCGCACATCAACATCACCCACCGCAAGCACTCAACTGCCACCTTCCACGCAAGTTGGAAGTGTGCGTCTCGACTCGGTCTGCGTGCGGCTTCTGCTGCATGGGTGACTTGAGCCTGAGGCTATCCCGAGACATCAAGCGTCACGAATTGGAAGGCTGCTGACTGACGCCCCAACTGAGTCCACGCAGTCCGTCCAGTTGTGTGTGTGTGTGGTGTGTGGAGCGGCGAACTCGTGGGCTGGGGGCCGGGTCGAAGCAGCTCCTTTCAGGGTACTCCCACGCATGTGAGAAATACGCTGCGCAACCCCCGTTGTGTGAAGTTCTGGTGCTTGTGTTTGGGGGCCATGTCGTGTATGTGGCGCGCACAGACAAGGTCACTAGACCATGTCTGTCAGCGCTCCCATTTCCCGCTGCATTCAACTGGCCGGCTCGGACAGTGACTGAGGCACGAGAATAGGAAGGGAGAGTGAGGTGGACGACTCAGCGCATTCTTCCTGACTATAAACAATCTGACGCGTTTGAAGCTATCACTGTACGCTAAAAGCAGTTGTTTGGAAGGTTGCCAACTGATGGGATTACTTGGACATCGTAGTCGACCCATTGTTGTGTGTGTGTGTGTGTGTGTGTGTGTGTGTGTGTGTGTGTGTGTGTGTGTGTGTGTGTGTGTGTGTGGGGTGTAGGGGTGTCCAGCGGTGGGTTCACGTGTAGGTCGTAGTGGTCGCTCACTTGCTTGCAGGTGAGACTACGCCTAGCGTCCATTTGCTGGCACCCAACTCTCACCTGTGGCTCCACGTAGCTGGGCTCTGCTCAGCGGCCACACCCCGGGCAACCGCCTCGACCGGCGGGCTAAACCAGGTGAGGGCGCTGTGCGCTTGTGCCGCGTGCACAGTGTACTGGGGACTCCGCTGGATGTTTGGTCGGATGAAACACTGCGCCGGCATCGTCGAGACGAGGCTCTGCTTGGTACGCCGTTGGACAACTGCTGCCGGGACGGGCCTCCGCATCGCCTTCGCTGAGACGCGCCACCTTCGCCGACGGAGACCGCGGACCTTCGGCATATGCGGTCGTTCTCCACTACAAACATAAAAGTCGTGGCCCCATAGTGGGATTCGGTCGCGCCAACCAGGCACATGGGCAGCCCGATTCAGGGGTGGCACTGCCTGCTCCCGCAAGGAGAAGGGCCTAGAAAAGGTGGCCTAAAAATTGCTGGGCACCACGCCGTCTGCAGGCCAGCCAAGGCCGCAGATGCCATCAACACGGTCGAAACAATCAAAATCGAAACAAAAACAATACAAATTACAACAACCATACTCCTTCTCCTCATCCTACCTCTTCTACCTCTATCTCCGCCTATTCTTCTGCCTATTCTTCTCCTTCGTCATCTTCTTCTCCACCTCCTTCCCGTCGCCCCACTCGTTTTCCCCAGACTGACAGGGTGAGCCCGCTCACTCTGGCAGCCTGGAATGTTCGTTCCCTTTTAGACAATCCGAGGAGCAACCGACCGGAACGGAGGACGGCGCTAGTGGC
>CACRXP010000726.1:66196-78523 GCA_902702965.1 Spirometra erinaceieuropaei
CGATTTTTTTTCTGTGCACCGCCATCTTCACGGCTTCAGTATCCCTTGGGCAGATTTAAAGTGCCAGATTCAGTGGCTGTCTGGCCTCCTCTCAATTCGTCACCCGGATAGGAGAGCTCTGGTGACTCGACTCCTAAATTTCAAATACACATGGCCTACATGTGCGTACAGGATGGGCTTTTTTCAGTCGTAGTCAAGAAAAAGTGGCATGACCAGCGGAAAAGGGCATGAACGAAAACAGGCAAATGGGCGTTAAACTACACGGAGCCGAGAAAACTACTTTGCAATGAGACGTAATCAGAATGCCGAGCGTTTGCGATGGGCGCACCTACGTACTGAGCTATTGCGGTCACGCCCAACAACTATAGAGACAAATAGATTGGTGTGCCAAGGCCGCAGCTTTTCAGCGACCGCTTCAGCTGGGCGTCGCACACTAACTTGAAGCAACAATCTCCAGCCACGAAAGGAAACATCACAAGCCCCTAGCGGGTCCAATGCAATTCTTTCAAAGACGACTACGTCGGACAGACCGGTAGGCGATTGTAAACGTGGTAAAACTGTGAAAGGGATGAACTCCTCGTCACTGATGAGAGAATACTGCGCAGCAGCCAGGCACATACTGGTCTCCGAAAATAATTAGGAAAGGGAATGGCCATGGAGACGCTGGGAGCCCGGCACGTAAGCATGGCATCCGCAGATCGTTATGTGACCTTCCTGAGGCCTGCCAGACACCACTGGCACACTTAAACAGACGGGGTCACGTAGATCAAAAGAGAGACGATATGCCGTTCTGGCGTCGTTCACAGCCGAAGCGTGAAATTGGGCAGAGGGAGGGTTATCGCTGCGACGAAAGCCAGCCTCCTGGAGCCGCAGACGGATGACATCTGACTAGCAATTAGGCACGTACAGTGGAACAGGATGCTACCTCATTCTTCAAACCCGGTGTTTTACTGTCTTCAACAAACTAGGAAAATAAACACATGGGTTTCGGAATCGCCCGTTCTTCCCTTCTTTTAGCTGGTCGTGTGAGCGTATTATTGGCTAGATGGTGTTTTTATTAGAGTTGAGTCGTAAGTCTGTACTACATGGAGAGCAGCATTAAAAGTTCCACGTGCACAGTGGGACAAGAGACTGGGGACAAGAATGCTGCGAACAGCATCAGCGTCTTCCAAATTTGTCAGGCGTCTGAGGATAGAGTGGAAAAAAAGTCGAGATGGTTCGTGCGATACCCCATTCTTGCCTCTTTAAATCTGTGCAAAAATGGAATTTGATCCAGGGAAAATGACAGTGGCAGTAAATCTGTCAAAAATAAATTGAAAGAGTTCATTTCCCAGGAGTCTGTAAAATTACGTTTGCCATCGGCTCCTACAGGTCAGAAGAGCCTTCAGGGCACATTATGAGGACGAACTCTGGCAGAAAAGTTGATCGACCGGACATTTGGCCGTAGGGAACAAGGAACGCGTTTAGGTCGAAAGGGTCACATGTGGGCACATTTGATAAAATCCGGAGTCGCATTGCCGAAAGCGTGCGATAGAGGTAAGTGTAAGTAACATACAGTCACAAGTTTGAGCGGGACTTTCAGCGAGAGCGTGCGAGCATACAGTGAGTGACCGATCTCATGAAATGTTGGCTGAAATTCTGAAATGCGTTTTCGATTAGGAAGGATTACTTGGTCGCGGTCGTAATACTGATTAGCTTGCGGCATACACTTAAAACATTTCGGACTCGGCAGGATGTCGGCTTTTAAATGCACTTCTTTGCAATCTCCTGTAGAAAGCGTGCTCGGTAAAAAATGACTACTCAAGTAGCATGCATTTTTCCCATTGATTTTCGATGGTCTTGCAAATTCAGATATATTTTATAGAAACCATAAACAAAAATATGCTTTCTTTTAGTCAATCAATAGAGAATCACGTCTTCTTTATATTTCATACTTAAGGAAGGAGTATAATTAGGTTTTAAAAAGTTTCTAATTATGAGACTTTTTAAAACCGCGAAATGTCCATTCACATAGCATCGTACCTGGACATTTACCACTGCTCCTCATGAAATGTACAACATGGTCCGCATCCATTGTACAATTTTATGGACTCTGTATGATATCTCTTTAATGGCATAGAAAAATATGTAATTTTCGTTACGCGGAAGGCATGCAACTTGTAGAGTGAAATCACTAAGCGCTAATGCAACGAATGATCAGGCTCCAAATTATTCGGCAATTAGAAAACTTTTTTAAAACCTTATTATACTCCTTCCTTAAGTATAAAATATAAAGAAGACGTGATTCTCTATTGATTGACTAAAAGAAAGCACATTTTGTTTATGGTTTCTATAAAATATATTTGAATTTCCAAGACCTTCGAAAATCAATGGGAAAAATGCATGCTACTTAAGTAGTCATTTTTTACCGAGTGCGCTTTCTACAAGAGATTGAAAAGGAGTGCATTTAAAAGCCGACATCCTGCCGAGTCCGAAATGTTATAAGAGTATGCCGCAAGCTAATCAGTATTACAACCGCGACCAAGTAATCCTTCCTAATCGAAAACGCATTTCAGAATTTCAGCCAACATTTCATGAGATCGGTCACTCACTGTATGTAATCTGGGGCCCACATGAAGCGCATAAAAACTTCCGTAGGAAAAAAAGCACTACTGGGTCGATGCAGGTCATGTTTTCACCTCCACAGGATCGCTGCATGACGTACTTGCAGTAGTGAAAGTTGAACTCAGCGGTACCAAAAACGACCGCCGCTGTTAAAAAGGGTATAATAAATCGACATGACGACAATAAGCATCACAAGTACAGATGCAGACACTTCGCTGAGAACTTGAAGTTGATCTTTTAGCGAGTTCCGTCTCTTCGGGTCCGTTCGCCACAAATAAAGAGGCAGAGACTTCGCTGAGAACTTGATGCTGATCTTTTAGAGAGTTGCGTCTCTTTGCGTCTGATTAGACCGATGGTTAAGCTAACGAATTCTCCCAATTTTCAAATATTCGAACATGCGCTTACCATTACCGAAAACGGCATAAGACGCAAAAACCCACTCTACAGGAGGCATGGCTGGGTATGAAACGTGAAGCTAAACGATCGCTCCCCAATGTTAGGAACTACGGTTTACGAAGAACGACGCACTGAAGAGTTTTGGTTAACATTTCACGAGATAAGACATCTACCGTGCGTTATAGCACCCGCCTGCCCGAGGCAGAAGTGATTTCTGAATTCATCCCATACTGCAATATCCCCGTGACTACTGGAGGTCGTTTTGTAAGAGTCGGGTAATAAGCTCGTAAGTAACATTAACGAGGCATGCTGAGAACCGATTAGAATGTAACACAACGAAGATCAGTGAGTTACGTCGTAATATTTATCAATGCGTGGCGACATTAGCCTAACCGAGGAAGAACGAAGACCATTTGGCAGCTACGTTGAAACCGTAACCAAAGAACGGATCGAAGGGAAATGGATGAGGCTTCTTCGCAGTGTCGACTTCACCAATGCACAGGCTAATTTTCCAGGTGTTCCTGAGTAGTATGTATATAATTTCGTAAACTTGACTCTCGGCAAATGCTTGATTGAAGTACTATCCTCAGGCCATAAATTTTGTTTTCCTAGTCAAAAACCAAACAAATTAGTGGCAGAAGTTCCCTTTGACAACCTATTGAGACAGACACATGACACAGTACCCACAATGTCGTAGGAGGTCGGGTATTTAAAATCTACGCTGGTGAGTTGTTGGCGCCGATACACTAGAAAACCACTGCGAATCGGTAATATCATGAGGGCAAATCTGGAAAAGCTCAAAACAAGGAAAACCCGTCACCAAACCGGAAAAAGGTTCTGATCTCCTTCTAATGAGTAAAAGCGCTAATATTTCGAAAATGTAATAAATCCTGGCTGACGACCAAATTCAGAAGGGAGAAAGAGGCAAATTAAAAAATAAACTCAAAAATGTCTATGGGAACTGAAAGGCCAATGGTTTTCTAGTGAACAAGAGTTCGAACTTCCTAAACCCACAAGCACAACTCCCCCCCCCCGGGTTATGTGGATTGTCAAAGAATAACAAACCCGACCCTTTTTAAGCAGTTCCCCTTATCACACAACTGCAAAGCGTTTGACGGAAGGGTGTACGACCGTTCGACACAAAATAGCACCACGCAGCCTGTGTGACACGTTTGAATTAATCTATTCTGTAAGAAATACGAATATCAAAGGAAAAAAGGTGTTGTCCTTGGATGTATGGTCCTTGTCCACTAACATCCCCCTCATGGACACGATAAACTGTTTATGTAATGAGACTGTTAGGCAGGATTTCCCAATCAGGATGCCGGTCGTATACCTAAAAGAGTTACTGTTTTGATGTATGCTGAATGTTCCATTCAAATTCTATGGCCAATTTCGCCGCCAGTTCGACGGCGTAGCAATGGGATCATTCCTTGAACCTCTAGTAGCTAATGTCTTAATAGGAAACGTGAATAACCGGTTCTGTCTAATTATAAAGGATTTTGATTCCTATACTCGATATGTCGATGGCAGTTTTGTGGATGAGACATTTGGTTTGGATAAAGTGCATCAAACGCACCCAGCGATGACATTCACTTCGAAAAATGAGAAGGGAGAATATATCCCAGTTCTGGACGCCTGATGGAACAACTCGTAGCAGTTTTGTTCCTCTAAATTAAAAACGAAGCTTAGTCCGTTGCCCAGCAAACCGAGCTAGGATATTCACTCCAGATACGCCGGAGACCCAACTCGCCGTTATGCAAGGAATCGCGAAGACTTTCCTGAGATACATGGAAGAACGTCCCTCAAAAATGACAGTGTTAACGGCTGAAAAGGAACTACTCCTCCCTGCGACTTCGGGGAGATCCGGCATGCGAACTTCTACAAAGACGCCTAAACTCTGCAATCGCTCGCGCGTACCCGGCTGACAAGACAGGACTAATTTTCTCCAGTACAGTAAGTGACCGATCTCATGATGTGTTGGCTGAAATTCTGAAATACGTTTTCGTTTAGGAAGGATTACCTAGGCGCGGTTGTAATACTGATTATCTTGCGACATGATCCCATTATATTTCGGACACGGCAGGTTGTCAGCTTTTTAATGCACTGATCTTCAATCTCCCATAGAAACCTTACTCGGCAAAAAGGCTACTTAAGTAGCATGCATTTTTCACATTAATTTTCGGTGGTCGTGCACATTTTATAAAAACCACGAATAAAAATATGCACTCTTTCAGTCATTTGATAGACAATAGAGTCATCTTTATAGATAACACTCAAAGAAGGAGTATAATTAGGTTTTAAAAATGTTTTTAATCATGAGATTTTTTAAGACCCTGCAATGATCATTCATACACCATCGTACCTGTCCGTTTACCACCGCTTTTCATGAAATGTACAACATATTCTGAATCCATTGCAAAATTTTATGGACTCCATATGGTATCTTTTTAAAGACATAAAAGAATATGCGAATTTCTTTACGCGGAGCATATGCATTTCGTAGACTGAAATCACTATGCGCTAACGCAACGACTGACCAGGCTCCAAATTATCCGTCAATTAGAAAACTTCTAAAAATCTAATTATACTCCTTTTACGAGTATAAAATATAAAGATGACGCAATTCTCTATCAAACGACTAAAAGAAAGCATATTTTTGCTTAGGGTTTCTATAAAGTATATTTGAATTTGAAAGACCATCGAAAATCAAGGGGAAAATGCATGCTACACAAGAGGTCATTTTTATCGAGTTCGATTTCTACAGGAGTTTGAAACGCAGTGTATTCAAAAGCTGACATCCTGCCAAGTCCGAAATATTTTAGGATTATACCGCAAGATAATGAGTATTACAACCCCACCTACGTAATCCTTCCTAATCGTAAAAGCATTTCAGAATTTCGACCAACATTTCATGAGATCGGTCAGGCACTGTATTTCACTTCCTCGCCCTGGAGGTAAAGATAGGCTGCCCTTTCACTTGATGCGGTGGGGCAAGTTATATTGATTTAAGGATAGGCCGCCTATCCAAGCGGATGAGAGAGCATTATCCTGTCTGGTAAATAAAAGTCTACCTTTAGCGCAATTGTGGCTCACTTGGTTGACAGCGGTCGTCAGATGGACAAGAACTGAGCATTCTGAGTCATCTAAATTGCCGGAGAGACAGTCCAAGTTCCCGAGCCAGCGGATACTTGCGACAGCAGAGGCAATGGCCATATGGTTAGCTAACTCAACCCGGCGTTTATACAAGTCCTCAAACTACCGTGGACCAAGGTGGGTCCAGCATGTTCGGTTCCACATCCTAACATGCCGCGCTATAACGACGAAACTTAAGCATAATTCACTGTCAGACTCCTCCTTCCTTCCTTCCCCCTTCAAGTCCCTGACAGAAGCAACATGTCTGAACGCCCTCAACCCTCCACCCCGCATAACTACTGTTCATTGCTGTTTCAACTTTCATTTGCGCTACCCCAACTTATATCTAATCGAAAACGTACGTTCGCTAAACTTGACTTCTTCAATGTTTACAAGGGCATCATCGCAGAATCCAAGCAATCTATGAAATTCATATTTAATACTGACACAACTGTGCAAAACTCGGCGCCTCGGTGGGATCCGAACTCATGACAGCATGGGGAGGCTTTAATACAGCCAACTCTCTAACCATCTGATCTACGAGGCCCCGCCGGACGACGCGAGTTTAATCACATTTGGGTCAAGTTTACCCGCCCAACCTACTGCAACGTCTGGAATCCACCAAATCTGATACAGTCAGTTGACTGCCTAGACAGGATTTCCTAAGTAATTCACCTGGAATCTACCAGATGACCCAAATGTGATTAAACTCGCGTCGTCCGGCTGGGCCTCGTAGCTCAAGTGGTTAGAGCGTTGACTGTACTAAGGCCTTTCCCTTACTGCGTGGGTCCGAATCCCACCGAGGCGCCGAGTTTTTCACAATTTGGTCAATGTGAATTATTCAAAAATCTGTCAAAACATCTATTAATCTATGAAATGTTTGTCTAGGACGATGTTTTGGCAATGATTTGTGCATTTTTAATGCAGCCCCGGTACAGGTACATAGGGCATAACGCAAGAACTTACTCGGTAGGAGTTCCCTGTCTGTGGCCTCCGTTGACTGCGGATAGGGGTAAAAGAGATTTCCCTTCTCCAGGGGATAGGGAATCAACCGAAAAGTACCCTCCCAGGTGCAGTGCAGCAAGTTCAGGGCGCCTTCAACAGCCTTCCAGTGAGCCAGGTGGAAGAAGGTGTAAGCGATGGCTTCTGAGTCGCCCCTCTTTAGAATGTGTTCCGTAGGCAGAATAAGCGGTTTCATCTCGAGTAGATACTGGGTGGCAGATGGGGGGGGGGGGGGGAGGGGGAAGGTGAGTGTTGGAGGACAGAATGGGGGAAATGAAGACCCCTTATCTTGGCAAAGTGGGCCTGGCCCTGTGAGTATTGGCACCGTACAGTGCAGACTTTGCCTCCTGACTTTGTGGGGTGTGCTTGCCAGATCCCGACTAACAACACTGACATGTCAGACCCAAAACACAGTTCTGACGGAGTCATGAACATTTTGCATGATTGATTTTGCGAAACATTATCCCATAGTCGGTGAAGGTTGAGGAATGAGCCAATGAGCGGTACGGGCGAGGCATGACCGCTACCGGTTTCAACTGTATGACAAAGTTTTTGAAATAATTGCAAATTCCGTTCCTGAGTAGTAAACGATGTTAAACGAAAGATAATAGTAGAAAGCTAGTTCAGATAATTTAAGAAGGATCGACTGCCGACGGTAGGAGTAACTTCTTGTCGCAAATGTAGTTTGATTAGAGCACATTTTAGACATTCAGGTTTTCCAAAAGTTTAGCAGTTACCATTCACTTAAATGAACCAGAATTCGATTATAAGTAGCCCTGAGAGTGTGTTAAGATGCCTGTAAATTTTTAAATACAAATTTTGTGCAAAAACCTTTACAAGATCAGGATGTGGATACCACCAGCAGTATGTTCACAGATGTATTTGCTCCATAATTATACTTAAAAACTACCGGATGACTCCAGACTGTTAATGGGTGCTAAATCAAGAGCTCGCAAACCACTTAAGAATAATAAACCCCAAAGGACAAGAAATGACGGCAAACACACACACACACACCCAAAGGAAATACCTTGGGCACATGGGGATTGAATTCCACTGCCCGGTGAATCGCCTCGACGGCAGAAAGTTCGGCGGCGTTTAGACCGCGCCTCGAAGCGATGTCGGGAGAGAATCTGGATGAGTAGAAAAGAGTGTTTAAACAGTAGAAAAGGAAGAATTCAGCGAATGGTTCCGAGGATTACATACGTCTATAATGAACAGAAAAGTGTCGAGTATTCGAGAGAAAATTTCAGCTTAGGGGCTGCGAGATTTCATGCAGAAGCAGCCTACACCAATTTATCTTGGTTGTAGGATTGATTGTAGACAGCTCTGCTTTATTTTGAAACTCCGGTCTGGGGCGGCCTCACTGCAAAAACAGCAAATAACCCAAGAAGTGGTGTCGACAATGGCGGTGGACGACATGGGCTACAGGGCTTGTGCGTGTGCCTCAAGTGATGGACCGTTTGACTCGAGTGCTTGGCAACCCGCTGGCCTACGCTCAAATCTTAGGTAATATGAACGTGGAGATGGGGGTATAACCGTTTGCTGTTGGCAAATAAAACAGAAGTCGTCATTTCGTTTTCCGCTTGTCTTGGGCGATAGCGAGTAGACATGATGAAGTGGGTGGAAGATATGCATTCGCTTGACAAAAATGGAAAATGAAAAATGTCTGGGAATGATAGTTACGACCCACTGAAATAATTAGCCACATGAACGTCCTTTAATCGAAATGCGCGAGGGTACCAAAAAATTACTGATTTTCTTTTAAAGATAAGAGGTCTCGCAGAAGTAGTCACACGGAATGAAATTACGAAAGCGAAGTATGTGACAAGGCGATCGAAGATGTAACCTTTTAATTTTGGTGCGTGAGCACTGCCGAATGCGGTAGGCTGACCGATTTGGGGTTCGTACACAATACCGCCTTACTTGAACTAATCCACACCAGCAAAGAGCTGTAAACGTAGCGACAGTTGCCGGCTCCTACAAATGTGCTCCGATTACTCAACAAATTTGATGGTTTTGTGGGATTAGACTGCGTTAATTCTTTACCTGGAGGCAACTAAGTGGGTTGCAAGCAACAACGAAAGGCTTTTAGTTACTAATTACTAGCTTAAAATCATCCCTCATTAGCGATTAAATGAAACGTGAGAAGTGGGAAAGCCGTCCACTGGGCTACGTGCGTCTTACTTTTCGCATTTCAACGAGTGCCAATTTCGTGAAAGACCAGCATCTCTCTTATCTCTATTCTTACAGTCAGCAGCCGCATCTTAGCACATATTCGAGCCAAGAGTGTGAAAGTACAGGATATAAACGCCAGAGTCGCCCACACCATTGCTATCCGTCCGATTGTGAAAGGTTGGTAATAAAACGGAGTGCCAGTCTTCATGAACCCAGCGGCTTTGTGGAGACAAGTCCCATAAAATAGAAATCTGGTAGCCGGCTGCCACCGCATGGTGCGGAGACCGGGGTGGTCGATCCGGGATGAGGATCAGTTCAGATCCTCCACGGGATTGGTGCGATTCTACTGACTCCACGCCGATGCCAATGCCACACCCATATTTCCTGTCCGCGATCGAAGTCCATATATGCGCGAATCCTGTCAGGATAATCTACATGGCGGACGTTAGACACCAGAATGACTGACATGTTCAACCCTACCGGCATACAGGCCGGATATTGGCTAGTTGTGGTTAGGTTGGCCAGTGTAAGCGATGAAGAAGAGGGCGATCGGAACGATCATTTGTAGTTTATTTGCCGTAATCAGCCAGCCATACCACAGTCCTCCGTCAGAAATACCCGAAATTTGTGCTAAAGTCACTCTTGTCACCAAATATTTGAGCCATGAGCCTACGTCTCGTCGGGTAAGATCCGGAATGTTTCAAGTTTCATGAGGACATGGTTAACATAGTCCTGGTTGGTAGAAGAACGTGACGATTCCGTTATGCATAGAGCCAAGTCGAGAACGTTTTAGGAGAACTATACCCCTGAACTGCTATAAGCACGGTCGTCAAGCGACCAGTGGATCGGACATTAAAGATTACGTGCGTCTGCTTTGCCACGACTGGGCAAACCATGGCCCTCGCAACCTGGTGGGTGCTGCCTGTTCTCTGACACCTGATTACCTACCGGTAGATGTGCTTACGCTTCCGCTGGATATAAAAGCCGTGTGCATGGCTGCCCAGCGAGTTGCGTTATCCTCCTCTTCCTGACCAGTTTGGTTTGTCATTGGTTAAAATCCTGATCGAATGTTTGTTGTGGACCAGGCGGTGTGGTGGTGGCACGCCTAGGTGTGGGCCCGGCCGTGCCAGCCACCTATGCCCTCTCCCCCCTTCCGTCTTCTTGACACCGGGCTCAGACAGGAACGAGACAGTCGGTAGATGCTGTGAAAGTCTACCACCATTATAAACTAACTCACGCACAAATCACCGTGCATGCTTCACCTTACTGTGGAGCACACTGTGGACATCGCTGGCAACGACGGTCGAACTATCGGATCGGAATAACAGACCTCAGTAAACGAACTAGAAGAAAAAATCCATCCGAAAATCTAGTCGAGGCCAAATCGAGGTGTGGCTGAATAGACTGCTCTATGAAGCTGTACGAAATATTAGGTCCCGGTAGGTTGTAATCTGACCCTGTGGCTGGCTGCAGTTGTTCTCTGGGACCGCAGTATTATTTAAACCTTCCTGTTGAATGAAAGGAGACAACTCAGTGTCAAAAGGTGCTGTCCAAGTAATGTCACTCAGAATCTTCGTGCCCATCCACATGAATGATGGCCTCGCACTTTGTAATCGAGCGCTAACAGCCTTGGCAGATCAAGAGACAACGTCACTGGCTCCTCAGCTTTTCAGCAGAGTTTCATTTGGTGGGTCTTAGTGGTCGCAAACTCCCTTTAAACAGCAGCATGCCACCACCGAAATCTCGCTGAACGCCAGCGGAAATGACTTGCTTTGCAAAGTTGGGAGCCATCACCCCGTCCTCCTCCGGTATGTAATTTATGCGATAATCAGAGCGCTGCTCGGTCATGGCATCCATGCGAGCCGCTGAACTCGCCTACGCCGCTGGTCGACCAAACGCAATACCGATTAGTTAACAGCTTCTAAGGTGTAGAATCGGGTTCGCATGGCCCAGGGCATGGAACAGCGTGCGATATCAAGGGATTTCGTCTCCAGAGAAGTGCCAAGCAGTCCAAGCACTGGCTATATTGCCCGTACTGGCGCTCTTGTGTTGCCCATAGGCTGACTAATCTGGGAAGGAGTTAGCAGTTGCAGCTCACAAGTGCGAAGCTGGTCAAGTAAACATTGCAACGTTCACAACAGAGACAAAGACACTATCCAACAAACAGAAGAAATGAAACAAGGCCGGAAAAAGCCGACAAATTGGGCATGAGAGGGAAGGCTGATAGACTTTACTTGTCAGCCACCTGCCGGGCTTTGAGAAGAGCTGCTGTGTAGCAGATTGTCGCAGATTTTGGATAGTGAATATCTGAAAATGCAAATAATGAAAGTGATTTTCGCGGATAGACCAACCAACGACAAAGACATTATGTAAGCCTAGGGCCCGATTGGGGACAAGAATAGGGGAGGTGTGCAGTCTGTGGACAACAAATTGGCACCCGAAGAAGACAAGAACTGGCGAAAGCATATATTCAGTGGTTTTACTCTTAACTTTCTTCTTTAAACCGTGCATGAGTATTTGGGGTATGCGGTCTTACCATCACTAGATGAAAAAACAGGCGTCTCCCATGCGAGATAAAAATATGTTCCCTGCATCTGAATGTTATCAGATATTCAATGACACCAAATTTCCAACAGAGAGACTTCGACAGTTTAATTTTGGCTTGACGTTTACACTGGGAACAGTAAGACACAGAATTTATGAAGAAGAGCTAGGCCGATTTGGCATGCAATATCACGTTATTCGACTCGCTATGGGTATATAGAAACACACAGAAAGAGCGCATGTTCGCTCAGTTCAGTCATGTGTTTGTGCACCTATTATTTCTCCGATGACTGTGGTGGCAGTTTCCACAAGAGCAAAAATGGCTGGATATAAACACATACAACTGGGGCTAATGCGGAGCCGTGGCGAAACGACCGACCAAGAAGTGAGTTTTCCGACCCCTTTGACCTGTTGTAAGGAAGCAGAAATTACGGTGCACGCCTGGTCTAGAGGCATCGGTCTAAGCTG
>CACRXP010000726.1:80378-92807 GCA_902702965.1 Spirometra erinaceieuropaei
CATGAAGAAGTGAGGTACGCCTACCACAGCCAGAAGTGGAGTCCGTTAATTCGGAAGCAGTGGAAAACTGGAGGATGGCCGAGTAACCATAACTCGGGGCACCTCAGACGCCGGGCACAAGAGACAAGGGGGGTTTATGTATGAAAAGAGGGAATCTCGGGTGTCGCGGGTCTCCATTCACGACGGGGACAATGAGTGTTGAGATCGCTGGTGGGCAGACGAGGTTGGACACGCCAATGCGGGCAACTGGAGTGGCGACCATGGCGGGTGCAAGCGATGGTGATAGCTGAACTATGGAAACAGACAGCCGACCAGACCCCTACCCTCCCGACGGCTATCAGTTGAAGCGTCCCAGAACAAAACAGTGGCTAACATGGCATCCATCCCAATGCAGTCGCAGATGGGTAATGACTGATCAGTTGTCCGCCAGCGCGACCATGATGACCCTTACGTATCGATGCGTATGATATTACCACATGCTCCGAAGGTTGAAACCACTTCGCTTTCGAAATATCAGGAAAATAAGCAAACGTTCTCAAAGTCTCCTGTTGTTCTTGTTTACGTCCGGGAATGCGCATTCTTCTTCTATGGACAAGGCTTGTGGCGAAGGCTTCCCATTTACACGGCTGTCTGGGCGTACGTGGGCGTTAGAACCCGAGGTCTCAAGTTATGCGCACGTCGTTTAGACATCTAACGTGGTGGGCTACTCTACTGGCCAGCACGACAATTAACAGAGCACGAGATGACAGTTCCTAGATAACCATTTCTTCTGCTCCTGCTACTCGTTAGCGAAAGACTTGGGACGAGTACGGTCCAGACAGCTGTCTTTGGCCTGTTTCTGTACTTAAAAATAATAAGCTGTCGATGCATGCAATGAGGTGACAGAGGTCAAGGCAAACTTTGGGTCATCAGTAACAGCCCCATCAACAACGCACTGATCCACTAAATAAGTGACGAAAGAAATCTAACAGGCCCATACTGGCAGGACGTAATGTGGGGAAAAATGGGCAGCTGGCATATATGGGGCTTTCGAGTTATGGAGGCAGGGTTAACAGTATGACTCGTGCTGGTGTCCCAAGACTGCGTCATTAGCAATGAGAGAGAGGGGGGGAGAGAGAGAGAGAGAGAGAGATAAGAAAGAAAAGCCCTAATTGAAAAGACCTATTTCGCACTGCTATATCGTTTCTGGAGCACTTTTGTGACCTCTGGGAAGGTCCAAGCAGTTGCACCAGAAACCAGCACGACTGTTCTGCGGATGCAGTGGCGGGTCGTGAGTGCACCATATATAGTAATAGAGACTTCGGCAGCATCTGATGCCCTTCCAATTTTCACACGCAGCCCTGTTCAGCTCAAGATGCCCTGAGATGGGAGGAGGCGTGGCGGCTGAGTTTGCATCCACGCGTACTACACTACGATAGGTGGACCGTCGATTTCGACGATGCCCACCGTGTGCTCCACTGCGAGGTGAGAGCAGGGACGATGACTTGATCGTGAATTAGTTTATAATGATAGTGGACTTGCGCTGCATCCACCGCACTCTCTCTTTCCCACTCCCCACCCGGGCCCGGCGTCAAGACGGAGTCAAGATGACCGGAGGTGCGGGGGAGAGAGCAAGTGGCTAACACGGCCGGAGCCGCATCAAGGCGTGCCACCACACCCCCTGGCCCACACAGCAAATGACCAGAACTTTTCCCCAACAACAACAACAACAACAACAACAACGTCCCAACAGGGGCCAGAGCGACGACGACGACTGAGCAGCCATGCCCACCACCTGTGTACCTAGCGGGAGCACAAGCGCGTCTACCGACCAGAAACCAGGTGTCAGAGAACTGCCAGCGCATATCAGGATGGGAGGGCCATGGTTCGCTGGTACTGGCATAGCAAACGCTTACAGACCTTTTGACACGCGTACTACATACTGGTCCCAACACGTCCACAAAAAATACATCAAGGAAAGGATATTCGACTCAATTGGAAGTAACTTGGCAACTGGGAGCCACGAATAGTAGGTAAACATGCGGAGCGGATACTACCATCTGAACTAACGCCCCTCATTAGATAGTGGATATAGTGACTTACTCCCGATCACAGGTAAATTCAGACTAGGAAGTGGGACGATGTGTTAGACAATGGACGGAATGGGGCCGCACGCTGCGGACAGACTAATTTCATTTTCAAGGACAGATGTGTGACGATAGACTGCGTGTCGGAGGTTACTATTTAAGAGTAAGTAGCGACGATGAGTGACTCAGTCATCCGGGGAAAGTGGAAGTCGGTCCATGTAGGGCGATAAATGTGAACCAACGAAAGTTATCTTGTCAGAATGTGGACTCCGAACAGTACACGTTAGTCGAAGAAATACTTTGTCTACGGACCAGACACATAACCTAGTGCATCCTACAGGAACGTCAATGTCGCACTTCAGTGGGTACAGTCCGGTGATACTTAAAGCCCGAGGTATGAAAGATGTGCACTTAGTTCAAGAACGTAAGATCGGCGAAAACAACACTCCTGCTACTAGGAAATGCGTGAACCCAGTCGAACGAGGAATATTTATATCCTGATTTTTTGACTATTTCCCAGACATACATGGGCCTAATCTCAAGCATTGATCGAATAAATGAATTTTTTGCATGTTTGTTAACCGACGGGAAAAGTCCATCCCACTCAGGACTGAGCGTAACGGCACGATTAACGTGGCCCATGTGGCACCATGGCCTTCGTCAAATGTGAGAGTCCCTCTTCCCTTGAAGCCTGGCTCGAGTGGCGTTGGGAACAAGTCGTGCGTAGCTTTATAAGCCACTGAGCCTACGCCCACATCCAACTGAGCCGAAATCTGTCCACAACCAGAACACGGTAGGTGTAGAATTCTTGGTAAATTGATTTACGCGTATGGGCCAAAACAAATTTCGGCGTATATACGGTACTATTGATAGAATAAGGTAATAATAAAAGACGTACAAACTTCACTAACGGATAATCTAGACAAAGAATTCTTTTGTTACTGTTCGAGCAAATCGAATTCCCAGCTCAAGGTCAGAATACAAAACCTAGTTAATTAAAAGAACGCCGATCAAGCTCGAAAGAGGGTTACAAAAGGGGAAAGGGGATGTCAACAGGGGCCAAATGAGGAAGCACTTGCGAGGAGGGCGTGGAGACTTCCAAGCGTTGACCAACTGGATACAACAGTAGGCGATGAAAAGAATAAGGATGGGGTAAATGTCACAATAGTCTGTTTCACGCACGGGTGATCACTGTGCCCTCACTGGGACAGTGAGTCTCGGTCGCTCAAGTGGTTAGAGAACGTTGACTGCAATCAAGCCTTGCCCTTGACGTCGTGGGTTCGAGTCCCACCGAATGCAGTCGAGTTTTAAGCAATTGGGTCAGTTAAATTATTCAAATCTGCCAAAAGCCAATTAATTAAGTGAACCTGGTAGTCATCCGGTAGATTCTAGGCTGACTGCTCAAAAAGTCGTGTTTGGGCAGTCAGCTTACAGTATCAACTTTGGTGGATTCCATACGTTGCAGTAGGTGGGTGGGCAACTCGACTCAAATGAGATTAAACTCACGGCTCCCGGTGGGCCCTCGTAGCTCAGGTGGTTAGAGAGCGTTAGCTGTACTCAAGCCTTCCCCTTTCTGTCGTGTGTTCGGATCGCCGTCTCTCACAATTGAGTCAAATGAATGAGATAATTAGTTCATATTTCATTCGCTTTTATATCTTGAAAATGACTAAAGCTGCACTCCTAAAGCACGTAAATGTCATCAGAAATGCCCTGTTCAGTCCGGGAGATGTAAATGGCACAAGAATGCGGCCAGACAGTCGGCGAAAACGTTAGAGAAACTGAGTTTTTTGAATAGCAAAACGAGATCAATAATGCCAGCAATATGCGAGGAAGCTTAGCCCAAACCAGGAAACCTTGAAACGGAACTCGGACATTCATCTGTGGGGCGGATCCGGTCGGCCACGCACACCACAATCAGAACAGCACGAAATTCGGAGGACTAAATTTTACCAAAATCCTAGTACGGGTCAAGTAGGTCAAAAGGCGTCGTGAGAGGGTCAGCTACCGGACTCCCGAGTTATTCTTTGTTTTTGAAAGGATGGGCGTCAATGGTGGATGGTAAGTGCGCAAAATCCTGTATCTCAGCACTACTACTACTACGGTCCGTTCTTCAGATAAAATTCCTCCCAAAAAGAAGGCGTACTCAAACAACAAGTCGCACACACACCACTTTCTGAATGAATCGGTAAACGTGAAACAAGTCTTTGGGTTGCGAAAATCCATTGAAAAATTCAAAAGGCAGTTTGACGAGCATACGTCTGCTTTCGATAAATTCTCTTTAGGTCTGTACATTTATATGACTATTGAAATAATGAATTAAAAGATACGAGCAAGTAGATAATTATGCCGTTGCTCGGGTTTGGGAGGGAGGGAGGGGAGAGTGAAACACCAAAATTCCAGTCAGCGGCGGGGAGACAGTAGGCCCAGGGAAAGGTAATTATATGCGGGTGACTGGCCTGGCGACTTTGAGCCATGGCAACTGTGGGACCGGTATGAAGTTCTCCTGTGCGCATAGGACCGGTTCGCGTAGCCTGATTGCAGCCGCCTCTGCCGTAGGCAACAGACAACTTGAGCTACAGCATAATTATCTACTAACCAGTATCTTTTGATTCATTACTTCAATTGCCATATAAATGTACCGGTCTGAAGAGAAGTTATCGAAAGCAGACGTATGCTCGCCTTTGAATGCCTTGGGGTATCTCGCCTGTCTGGCCTGGTTTAAATGAACATTTGAGACGTCTGTTTCATACGACAGTTTGACCGTCGTTGCCGACGATGTCCACCGTGTGTTCCACTGAAAAGTGAAGCAGACACGGTGACCTGCGCGTGAATTAGTTTATAATGGCAGCAGACTTCCGCAGCATCTACCGCATTCCCTCTTCCCCACTCCCCACCCGGGCCCGATGTCGAGACAGAGTCAAGAAGACCGGTGGCGGGGGAGGGCGCCGGTGGATGGCACGGTCGAGCCCGCACCTTGGTGTTCCACCCCACATCCCCTGGCCCACACGGCAAATGACCAGGTTTTTGACAAACAATAACATCCCAACAGGGGTCAGAAGGACGAGGATGATGGCTGGGCTGCCATGCCCACCACATGTATGCCCAGCGGGAGCGTAAGCGCGTCTACCGACAGGGAACCAGGTAACAGGCCAGCGTATACCAGGCTGCGAGGGCCATGGTTTGCTGGTACCGTCATAGCACACGCTTTCAGACGTTTTTACCCATTTGTTTCATAAGTTGTACACACTCACTTGAGTCCTACTCTTTCAATTTCGAGTTTGACGTGCATTTTGCACGTGAAAGTTCGTGAAATCACTGAACGACATGTTGGCATTCAGCATTTACGTAATGAGAATAAAGAGGAGCTCGAATCCTGACAATGGTAAGCATGACAATGCTCCTCTCATTATGCCATGTGACGGCCAGGCTTGTCCCAATCTAACGAGGTGAGGATTCTGGAGAAAGCCGTAGTTCATGTCAACATCGCGCTACTAAGCCTCTTATCCAACATGAAAGGGCCTGTATATTTATGTACGATGGCAGAGTCGCTTTTTCAAGTCTAGAGCAAATACAGCATTACAGGTAATAAATAGTATGAGGGGGGGTGCACGATAAAGAGCACGGAAGGATATGTGGGTGGGCTGGCTCGTCGAGTAAGTACGGTGAGGCAGGGGGGCGCGACGTGAAGCGTGCCAGAACATGTTGGGCGGCAAGGCGAGTGAAACGTCAGACATAGGTCGGGACATGGCCACGGTTTGCGGAGAGGGGGGGGGAAGCGGCCATCTTGAACGGGCGCGCTACCAAAGCAGCTCTAGAATGGCGACGCAATCCAACCGCCCGCATATCTCTGGCTTCCTTCTACTTATTATAGAGGCTGCAGATTAAATTTGGCCGTAGAAAACAAAAATGCCGACGTTGAACTCAGAATGTGGCTGGTGTTCAACGGGTGTTTTGTGACCGGACTTATTGGGCACATTTTGGTATGCGTTTGGCCGACAGAGTTGTCAAGTATCGTTGCATGAGCCTCGTATACTAGTATCCGCAGCCATGTGTAGAATTACAAACAAAATTAGTTGAACGCATAGCCAAGGCGCTTTTTATTGGTCTCATCGGGAAGGTAGTAGCAGATCTCAGAAACCTAAGGCGATGCATGCCCGTTTTATTATATTACAGAGCCTTCGTTTGATAGTTTGGAGGTATTAACTCTCTTGAATAGGCGGGGGCGGGTGAATACCCACCGGTTTTTTTTAGAAATGACAGGTCTGGTACTTTCAGTTCTGTGGTAGCAATAACTCTGGATAAATTTTTCCTGACGCCCAGTAGGCTGTAGGTTGTCTTTAAAGAAGTCTACTTCATTGCCTGCCCAATCAGTGGGAAGTAGTTTGGTGATGTGACCAAAAGGGGGAAACATTAACCTCTACCTTCCGTCACGTGAAGTGACGTTCATGGAATTTAAACATCACATTTTATAATTTGGCTTTTGATAAACGGATCGCTCGATAGAACCATCTTATCGCCTATGGACAATAACGTCCAGGAAAGCCAATGCACTGTTTTCTTGGTGTCAAAGTGATCTTGAGGCGTAACTTAATCCTAACACTGATCAGTAGATCGCCACATTTTGGGTCACCTATTACGACGAAAATGACACGAATGTATCTTCTATAACAGACCCTTTTTCAGGTTTAGAAAGAGTTTTTGTTAAAAGCCTCATATGGAGATATTTGCGGACCCAATAGACCGCTCATAGGCACACTGTCAACACATCTGTAGGCCTATCCATCGAAAAGTAGTCTAACGATTTCTGATGCGCTGCTACAGTATCTTACGCAACCGTCCTGCCTCCGAGCCGGTTCCCGATGCATGCTCACGTACTAAGCTGACGGCTTCATCGAACGGTAGCTGCACAGACGCTGCGAGTCCAGTTAAACCGATTGCTCAGTCTGACGATGAAGCAGACATCTTTCACTTATATGCAGCCCAGTTATGACGAATTGCCCCGATTTCCTTCACTGTGCGGGTTAACGACAATGAGAATTCGTTGTTGAAGGAATGGATTGTAGAGGCATGTCGGGAGCCTGGATCCCCAGCAGTCCATATGGGTTCCAGACAGACAGCCCTTTTTCTATCAGCCGGCTTCCAACGACAGATCTCAGCATTTTTAACGACTTTTTTCACCCATTTTTTCTTCTAAACGCTTGTCTCCTATGAGACTTTCTGGGGTCCTAAAATTAGATGAAGACCGTAAGTGCTGTTTCCTCTAAACTTCCCGCCTAGCTCGAATTTTACCCGGAAAATAATGCACAGATCTAGCAAACGAGACCTTTAAGAGACGACTAATCAATCATTCTATCCGTGTGCACTCACGATTAAGATTCGCCGTACGTGAGGCTGCATAAGCGCCTTCTATGAGGTGGTAAGCCCCATACATGGACGACAAAAATGATCGTCGGGTAGAAAGTTAAGCACATGGATCACTAATCTCCTCCTACTCAGAACAGGTGGACATTTAACAAACAGAGCACTCCACTGTTAACCAGAGATAACTTTATCCAGTGTTGCTTCATACGTGGTCTACAAAATTGACTGACTTGCAGGAGAGCGTATCTTTCGTCACGAAGGTTATAAAGTGAAGCAGACAAGAGGCACTTTTCCTTTGGGCCGTTCTCTAAGTGCACATTTCTTCATCTTCCCACGCGTGCTTAGAAAGGTCCTACGACCCGTGGGGTGACGGGCATGCAGATGCGTGACCAATAGGTAAGAAGTACAATTTATTCTTCCCATACATAAGACCTAAGCGGGGCGGAGTCATGGTGCAGCCAGGACTACAATCAACCCAAATATCCTTGTAAGATTCTTTTGTAAATCGCGTCCCAGGATGCCCAGATGAGAAAATGACACGATTGCGCACATGATGCATGAACTTTTCAGTAATGTGTTTAGGAAAGATTTTTCGCGTTGTTACTGTGCTTGTGTATGTCCCATCGTCCTTTGTGTGGGAACACTGTGTAGTGCAGAGGGCCAGGTCGTACGTGGCACGCGTAGATAGGCTCTGTCAGCCACTTGCGTCCAGGCCCCACACCAGATGACTGATCGTCTCAGGCAGTGGGAGAGGAAAGAAACTGGGGATCAACTGTGGGGACTCCGTCCCCCACGGCACTCAGCGTATATTCTTCACTAGACAATCTGGCGCGCTTTTAAACTACCGCGATGCGTTAAAAGCCGTGGCTTGGAAGGCTGCCAACTGACCGGCTAACTCGGTCCTTCTCTCAGGAAGGAAAGTCAAGCTACAATTTGCCCCTTCTTAATGTGGCCTCTATGGCCCACCACTTGGCATCCAGGTCGTCCTTGTATAGCCTCTGCGAAAGTCTTGTCAATCGCGCGCGGAACAGGCGTGTGGCACGCTCAGAAGGGCTGTTTAACTTTGTCGGCCACTGGCCCAATCCCCGAGCGGGTCATCCTGACTCTCTCTTGACACCAGGCTCAAGGAGAGTGAGGTGGGTGCGTCGTAAGCCTACTGTCAGTTTAGACTACTTCACGCGCAAGTCGGCTTCCCTACGCCGCTGTGAGGTACGCGATGGACATAATCGTTCGCGACGATCACTGTCGGGGGTAGGTGTGTGTATGTACTAAGGAGGGAATGAGGGAACTCGCATGGTCTGCACAAATGCAAATTACAGGACCACTTGACCGTGACCTTGGCGAAATATCTGGTTTGGTGAGCATATTATGGTGCTTCCTGAGAAGACATATTTGAGCCATTTTAGAACACTCGTCATTAGCAGGCAGACTCACCGTTGGGGTGCAAATAGAAACTATACTGACAATGCCACTGAATCTGGGCCAACTTCGCTGTCAATAGAACGAGAGGAACAACTTCTACTGTCATAACGTCTAATAAAAAAACAACCCTTGATGCCCATAAAACCGGGCAATGACCAACGGGAGGCAAAGGCTTGAGCACTAGCGGTTCAACTCTAGACAGTAATGCTAACTATGCGGAAGGTGACAAACTAGACGAAGATCTGTGAGTAAACGATATGTACAGACTACTCAGTTAAGATGTATTGGTCTCAAACGCACACAGACAAAATGAATGATGGAGGAGCTCCGACGTAAGTCTGAAATGGGAGGTGCTAGCAAGCGAAGCAAACTGCAAAGGGGGACTCCGAAAAACCTAACCGGGACATGATACAGGGATTGAGAATGACGGTTGCTGCCAAAGTCTGGTTTTTTGAATTTTCCCATGTTATGCTTGAAAAGTCAAATTAGAGAACGTGTGCTTACAGCAAGCTATCGTCAGGCCAGTAAAATTGCATCAAAGATGAAGATACGAGTCGTAGACAGGGGTTTATAAGCGGCGTAGGAGTGACTTACCCCCCAAAGACGCTTATAAACCTTATCCATGACTCATAACTCCATTAGTCGTGTAATTGTATTAGTCTGGTGACGAATTACTGTAATATAAGTTTGCTGAGGCTCTAGTAATGCAGCGTCCACGAAAACGTTACATAGAACACTGTGGATGTCGATACAATGAAAGACCCCCCTCCGCACTCAGTGAACTATCTGCGACGCCTTCCGAGTAATCTGATTGAGACTAGACAGTCGTAGAAGGTGCCTGGAGGTGAGGAAACTATAGAGGACCACCGGTAAGGGACACACGCAAACAAGCATTAATAGGCAGTAGCCAACCATCTGAGCACATGCTGTGCGCGGGTGTCGGATAATTTTCCGTGCAAGCCTGTGGGATGCCAATCGGACCCAGAGATGAAAGTGACAAAGAGGAAGAATAAACGGCGGTAATATGTACTCACGAAGTGGAACTCTGAACAGAACTTGCTCTGCCAAAACTGACGAACAGTACATCGAAATGCAACCTCCGTAAGGCCTTTCCTAACCTGCAAACTTGCACTTGGTAGGGCTGCGATCATGCCTGATATTGACTTCCTCAATGATTTCCCGAACTGTACCTCTCCACCTCTGACACGCAGAGAAAACAAACCAGCTCTGGAATGCAGATCACTCTACGGAAATGCTGTGAAGCCACAATGCGTACGAGCAGTCGTCCTGAAGTTCGAATCGCTGACAAGAGGAAACGCAGGCATACCGGGCGTATCAGTCATGCGCGGAAAGTATGCAGATCGCTCAATCTGGGGGTTATAAAAAGGCTTTCCCTCTTACCAACGCAACATTGACGTCGAGCTCGGTTTACAGACACCAGTGAAGTGCATCCTACAAATAAAACTAAGACCAGTAGATCCCGTACACGACCTTCAACACAAGATTCAGAAGACCGCGTCACGTGAGTCCTGCATTCGAATACCAATCCTGCAGGCTTAACCAAATATGCCCCTCTACTAAAACGCATATTTGGGGACCTAAGTCGACGCTTCATGGAGTAGGCCCATGCACAGGCCCAGTAGAGTTGGTACTTTCAGGTTTCACACGTGCCCGAGGGTAGTTGAACTCCTAAATTCTAAATATAAGGAGTGTCGCAGTTGTTCCAAGAGGCCTACATATGAAGACGTTTGCTGCCTTGTTTAAGAAGGAACTTCCATCATTAAAATCGAAAATTACTCCAGTGTACCCTACTAAACTTCACGTCGGCCTGGCTGGCAAATCCGATCCGGAGATGAGGTGCTGATTTTTAATTAGGATGATGGCCAACCACTTCTGTGGGAACAAGCAATCGGAAAACTGATAACGAATTCATGAGACGTGCAGGGCAGCCGAGACGTCGTCTTTAAGCACCTGGAAATGATTCAGAGGGAGCCATGTTATCTTCCCGTGTAAATTTCGTAATTACATTATCGCCATTTGTAACTCCGCCAGCCCTATTATTGCTTGCCCCAGCATTTGGTCACTGTCAGGAGGAGTGGCTGATGGAATTCTTCCCAGCAATTTCTGAGTCCTTTAGGGCAAGGGGATACCATACCAACAGCACAGGTACTAGCCACAAGTCCATACACGAGTGTTTCGCCTATCTTCTGCCGCTGGATGGCGCAGCTGCGAGGGGTTCGGCTCGTCAGTGGGTCTCCCAGCATTCCCCGTGTGTGTTCTGGTAGATACTTCAATGTGATTAAACTCGAGTCGTTCGGCGGGGCCTCGTAGCTCAAGCAGTTAGAGCGTTGGCTGCACTAAAGCCTTCTCTTTACTGCGTGTGTTTGAATCCCACGGAGGCGCCGAGTTTTTCACAGTTGGGTCAATATGAATTTAGAAATTGTCGCTTTTTAACTTCCTCGGAAATTATTTACGAAGTTGGAGTAGATCAGTTTAAAATTCTCGGTCTGAGCCTGTAGACCTTGAATAAACTGAGCTACTCCAACTTCGTAGATAATTTTTGAGGTAATTAAAGTGTGACAATTTCTAAATTGGAATATCTACCAGAAAACACATGGGGAATGCTGGGTGACCCACTGACGAGCCATGCAGCGGAAGAAAATCGGCGAAACACGCGTGTATGGGCTTTTGGTTAGTACCTGTGCTGTTAACATGGTATCACCTAACCCTAAAGTATACTACTAGCTGCCTGTCGGTAGTTAATGAATATTAAGCGGTTACTTGCTGTGGCTGATGGACTTTGGTCCAAATATTCATGTATAAAACTCTCGGTCTGAGTCTATAGACCTTGAATAAACTGATCTACTCCAACTTCGTAGATAATTTCTGAGGAAATTAAAAAACAACAATTTCTGAGTCCTTTGTCAAGGAGGAGAACAGCAAAAAAGTGTGTGAGATAGATTCCTTAGATTCTGCTTTCGTCATTTTGACCTCATAAGTAAAAATGGAGCGGTCGGAATGTGGTGTAGGCCGGCTGTTTGGCAGCATCTCCGCACTCTGTTCTCAAGTTTGTGAAACAGTTCAGTGAGCCTCAAGCTTAACACCAGACGGGCTAGATCCTCAGGATGGAAAATGGCTTAAGCGAGCAGATAAATGGGGTGCCGCTTCACACACTTCGTTTGTGGCTCGTGATGGAAGGGGTAGGCAGATAAATGAGTCGGCAGTGAGACGAAGGGGAGGGAGAAGTTAAAAAGAAATAAATTTTGCGGTGACAGCACAAATGAGCCGCGCACATCCTCTTCGAAGGAGTGAAACTGCAATTTGACTACGGCGAATGCCAAACAGAATTATGGTAAAACAATCAAGATAGTAATGGGTCAGAAACCTGAGGCATTAATTATTTTGCCATAACATTCCTTGGGAGCGGTAATACATGCATTTAACACGAGGTTAGAAGAAATAAACGCCTACCGTCATATTTGGCCAGAAATGCTTGCGCGTCCGCGTACTGCTGAGCCTCCAAGTAGCATTCGATTAGGTTCTCGTGGATATTGAAAAGATTTAAATTTGGATACTCCCG
>CACRXP010000726.1:97521-115975 GCA_902702965.1 Spirometra erinaceieuropaei
GGTGGTGGTGGTGGTCAAACCAAGGCCCGACTCAACATAGTCCATCAGTACATGGAAGTGTTTTCTTGACCTTCGGTACCCGGTCTTCGTTGTTGGCAAAGACAATGAGATGGGCTGTCTACAGCTCTTGGCGCAAATTTTCACGCGTGGAGAAGTACAATATGTGGCATCGAAGCCGGTTATATGAGGCCTGGTTGCAGCCGTACCAAGTAATAGTAAGTGAATTGACGAAGCCCCTAATGTGCTCGACCTAGAACTCCAGGATATGTGATGTTTCTGACGGTAGGGTCACCTCATACGAGCATGTTTTCATCATTAACGTGTTACACTGGAAACGGTGGCTAAGGAACACAGTCCAGTAGTTGTGAATGACATGAGCGAGGGTGCATCTATGAGGTCTTGCTGCTGTTGGCAAAGCAAAAGACGGTGTGGTTGACGAGGTTGTGGTCTGAAGAAGTCTTCGGCAGCGGAAGTTCAGTCCTGTTAGTTCTCTACTCGTGACTGTCAAGTACTCCATCCCAGGTGGGGTTGGCTGTCTACTCGTGCGTTGAAATCGTCAAAAAACCAGTTCGCCTGCCTTCCAAACAAACACGAGAGCATGCAAATTATCCTACAACTGGTCTTTCGTTTCGTCAAGACTTGTCATTACTAGAGCTCCAAAAGTTTCTTGCTTCTGCTTCGTTAAGGTGTCCCTGTTCCGAGGAGCCTGTCTCACTGAGGGTGGCAATGTGCACTTTCTATCTAGCCACTTTGGTCGATCAGCCACAGCGTTACCTATGACATAGCGTATATTTCAAGATGTCAAAGTGAGTGACGCCATTCTGTCAGTAGGGGGTGTTGAGGGATGTTGTCTTTAATTGTGATATTTCGACGTCGGGCAGCCACGGTCAACTGTGTAGACTGTGTGGTAAAAACTATCAGGGCAGATTATACAGCTCATTCCCAAGTGAAAAGGTAAGCAGTGCTCAAACATCCTAGGCGACCCAGAAAAACCCTTGCCACCTACGCGATTGCATCTTGCTTTGATTGTAAATGCTGACGTGGTACTGATGACTGAGTGCTGGCGACGGCTTGCGGACTTTCAGCCTCTGTCTCCTTCGAATCTCATTTCGATTCAACGACATTAATCAAGGCGTCTGGCGATGACACCGGAGGCAACAGCTGAATTCGCATGCCACAACAACTTTGGCTCATATCCGCTAAGTGATCCAGGCTGTACACAAATTCAGCAAGTGTGGTAAGAAACGCCGGTCACCCACGTGTGATATACTCCGCTAGTTAAGGCTGTTATCGGTGGCCACTGTGCTAATCGAGGCCTAGCGTAGTCACGCCGAAATCTGGGTGCTAAGTAAAGACAGAGTAGAACGGTTAACTCTAAAAAACTGCTACCTATACATGTTTTTTTAAAAAAATGTTATTGCTCATGGGTGACGCTTTTGAGCATACTAACAACAGAATGTCGAATTTAACCAAGAACGAATATATTACTCACACAAAACGGACTTTCGCACGGTCATTTGTCGGACTGTTCGAGACGGCTTTTAAACTGCACTATATCTTCCGAACCTTTGATATATGGATGATGTTAATTTGTCGGAAAACCTCTGTAAAAACAAGTTCTAGAATGAGCACGTCATGTGGGAACGTCCATTAGAGACACTTTGTGGAAAGCAGTGCTGACTCAGATACATGTGCTCGCATTTAGTGCGCCCGTGATCATCCCTTATCTGGTGGGCCTCTATGACGTCGCCGAATGAACCCCTAACGCTTGACAATCTACGGTACATGGCCTGAGAAGTAAAGGATAGGAATTTAGTTAAATTCAAGTGGGACCAACAGTTATTGACAGCTAGATTTGGAACTGTCAACACGTCGTGGCATGCATGGCTGTTCCTATAACCAAGAACAACATAAGATATCTAGACTCTCTGATAGTACTACCCGGAAATGCGCTAACGACATGCGCAAACCAGTTGGCGAAAAAAATAACATCACGCAAACAATTGACAAAAGGAAGGTTGACTAAATCTAAACAGATTTCCGCGCAACAACACCTGATCGTCTCAGCTGGACAGATTGAAGGCGGATCAGGGTACGTAGAGCAAAAATTTAGAATTTTTCGAACGACAGTAATGAATCAAAAGCGTGTGTGCTTACCTCGCGCATGATTTTTATGGCTTCTTTTAGTTTGCCCAGCTTCCGAGCACACATAGCTAATCGGCGGCGGATATAAATAAACGCGTGGATATCTCGAAGGTACACCGCTTCTTGGGCGGGACAGTGAGTGTGGGCCTGCTGTGACTTCCTTAAAGATGCTTCAGATATTTTGTACGCCTGTTTAAACATCTTCTCCGTCTAAAAAACAGATGTGGAATTATAGTCTCTAGTAATTATGAATACCGAATGGGAGAGGCCATCAGAATAATTGGCCAAGAAGGAGTAGGATACGATACAACGCCAAGTTCTATATACGGTTGAAGGAAATAGGCTTTGGTCCAGAATTCGAAACAAAGATAAAAACGAAATTGCGGGCGAAGTGCCAGTAACTTTTATGAAAACTACCGTGCGGAAGCCGGTTGACAGTAAGGCATCGTCGACCAAAGCATCGCCGGCAGAGAAAATACAAAATATGGTCAGGGAGAATATATGCGGCTCAGTGTCGATCACGGTGCCACATTTACGGTGGCACAGAAGGCATCATATTTGAATTCTGACCGCTGTCTTTGACGAAGGACAGGAGCAAAGAAAGCAGACGAGTCTCCCATATGTCCATATACAACATAATAAACTAAGTCTTAAGTAAAGTCTTCAATTACTTTCGAAGACATGTCAGCAGCTGTGCCAGGCAAAAAGCTGGGTAGTATCATTCGAGGGTAAAAAACGCCGCCGCAGACTAGTTCATGAGAATAAACCGGCTTTATAACAGTTCCCGACAGAAAAGCAGTCGCCTCTAGGCATGATACTGGTATGAGCAGTATAGGCATACAAACGACGGCACCAGTTTGCTTTCATAACAAGTTTGACTACTAACATACCTCAATGATTGTGCTGCAGTCTTCTTCTGCCAAAAGAATCATTGCAGTCGAGCATTCTGGGTTTTTAGCGAGCGCTTCCTTAGCCTTTCTGATACGCTCTTCGGAATTTCTCTCCCTCCATGCAGTTTGCATAACTGAGAAAGAACATAATCTCAAAGGATAGATGTACGTTCGTATTCGGGTTTCCCAGCATCTGCTTCACAAGTAAAGAACGTCTGGTGGTCTTGGGCAGACAAATTCATGTCATAATAGGTTAAAGGATCCTTTCCGAACTCCTTCATGACTTTCTGGTACTCTGCGCTCCGAAAAAGGCTGTAGGGGTTGCGTGAAACTTTACAGTCTAGAGGGGAAGGAGTAATCGTGTAAAGAGGCAAACCTTGGGGGTTTGAATACGGAGCCGCTGAGTCGACGCTTTCGCAATCGTTTTCCTCATCCGCGCCTCCAAGCAAAGGATATATATGTGTAAGGGAAATTTGTTCAATAAATGATGTGCCATATTTTTTGAAATACCACCACTCAAAAATCTAAAGATAGAGAGACTCGACAGAAACAACATACCAAAATCAACCCTGATAGGAAGGAGCTCGTTCCAGTAAGTGCTACGTAGAATTTTGGCGTCAGTGCATTAAGAAACATTGTCCCTGAAATTGTATAAGATAGCTGACTACATAAAGGGCATACCGGGGCTTAGTTTATCGGACACCGACATCAAGGACAGGTAGAGGACCGGGACAGAAAAAAGAACAACAAGAAGCCAAAGAATTGTAGAGGGCCAAGCACAAAAATCCCTTAGTCTTTTTAGGCTGTCGGACGAGAAAACCATAATTCCAGCTCGATCACAAATTCGACCATTGGCTACAGCTGCCAATGACCAAACATTTGATTCGCGCTCTCCTTTTCTTTGGTTCAAGCTTCTCGAGCCAAGCAAGGACCCAAAATGGAAACCCTGTTTGACGCTGATGACCCAGACGTACGCGATAATTATATTTTATCAGTCAAAAGGTTAGATGCGCTTTCAATAACGACCTGCGCCTGCCGGAAATCAGGCTCATTGTATATGTTGCAGTAGGAAGTAGTAAAGTTGACAAAGTTCTTATAAGTTCAGTTAGAGATGGACTTGCCAGTGTATGTATGGACTCCTATATAGAGTTCTACTTTCGTGCAAAAACCTGCTCACGTGCCGAAACTTCAGTTAAACACTCGAGTACAAGCCAAAAGCCTGAAAAGGTCGTTTGGGAGAGAATTGCTAAGGAGTTGATAACCAGTAGTGACAAATCGGTTAGCGTAGCGGGGTGACAGTTCAAAGGCAAAAAAATAACATTGTGGAATGAAAATTGCTAAAAAGCAATAAGGAAAAAGGCCACAAATTCCGCAAAATACCACTGCAAGGTGTGCAAAAAAATTGAAATTTGTCAGATACCATAGCTGCAAACATCTTGCGATACTAAAAATAAAATCGTGAATGAAATCAATATGGGCAACGCGGGGATAAACTTCGTCGCTGAAATGAGGTCAAAACTACTTGAGTCAAGGAACCTGTGGCGAGATTATGCTCTAATTCGAAGTCAGCTCATGTTATAATGGTCTTGCCTCTGCCAAACATTCTAGCTCTTTTTTGCGTAAGCAGACTACAGACGAGACTGGAGAACTAATTCCAGGAGCAACAGCATGTACCCATCCTCATCACTCCAAATGTTCGCACTGGCCACCAACAGTAATGTTCACCGAAAGCCTACTCGATCTTAGGCGTCCCGATGTTAATCTGCGAGGAACCACTGGTGAGTACCATACGGGCGAAGTTGATGAGGCGCGACTGGAGTCAAAGCTAGACCTCCTCGAGCAATGATCAAAAGCCTGGCTTCTATTGTTCAACGTAAACAAGTGTAACTTCCTTCGCGTCGGTGGAACCAGTTCTCCTAATCGCACGGTCTACCGTCTGACTGGCAAACCACTGCAAGAAGTCGACGCTCAGAAGAACTTGGGTGTTTTGATTACAACCTCACTTTAGCATTCGCTGCAATGCTCAAAGGTAGCCAAGTCGGCGATGTCTATTCTGATAGAAGCGAACAGGCGAGTCCCAGGTAGCAGTTCAGAAGATGAAGATGCGATCACTGGGACAAGAAGTTTATTTGCCTGACATTTCGGATTCTCACTCGAACCCATCATCAGAGACATTCGCAGATAGAGGTGAAGGTGGCACCAGGAGTGCAGTATTTATAGCACGTGGCTGCCGTGGGACCGTATGCGCACTGCAATTAACAGTTCTCACAATCGCCGCTGGGGTCGTAATTGATGCGGCGGTGGCTTGGCGGTCCGAGTTGTTAATCGCCGCGATTTCGTCATCCGTGCTCGATGCTGGTGTGACGATTGCTCGGCAAACTGGCTCACTGTCACCGTGATAATTGCTTACCCGCGCCCTCCCCACGTGACTGATTCTCCTGCCCAGGGAAAATCGCAATACGGAATAGGCCACCGGGAGGTCATTGTGTTTGTTGATGGATTGCGGGCCTGAGAACCATGACTCGAGCAGCTCGCGGCTCACGCGGTTGTCACCCCTTGCGAGGATTTCGGCCTCTTGAAATTTGAAATTATGGCCGGGTCCCGTCGAGTGTGCCGCCACCTGAGAGTTAGCGTCTCCCCGCCTCACTGCTGCTGCGTGCTCGGCAATTCGCGTACGGAGTAATCTCCCAGTTTCTCCGACATAATTGCTTTGTCCGCAACTACACCAGATCCGGTAAACGACTCCAGACGTTTCCTGCCGTGGCAGCGGGTCTTTTGGCCTCATTACTTGGCGCCTAATGGTTGCTTCCGGCCTGTGTGCAACCCCAATTCCAAGTGGAGTGAGAAGACGACTGACGGCTTCCGAGACGTTCTTCACGTACGGAAGAGCCCGCCAAAATTTGGGGCTAGTTGGATTTGGTCTCTGGTGTCCTTTTCGTATGCACTGGTTGACAAAGTTGCGCGGGTAGCCATTGGCTCTCATTACCCGTCGAAGATATTGTAATTCAGCAACCTTGTCTTCCATTTCACTGCAGTGCGTCTCAACACGCCGGTATAGCGCCCTTACGCAACTGCGTTTGTGACTGATCGGGTGGTTGATATTGAAGTTCAGTATTTGCGTCGTATTTGTCGCTTTCCTGAACACATTAGTTTTTAGGCCACCGCAATCTTTACGGCAGACGAGGACATCGAGGAAGGCCAGCTGATTGTTTTCCTCCTCCTCCATCGTAAATTGAATGTCCGGGAAGACGGCGTTGAGTTGTTCTTTGAAAGTCAGCACCTGATCCCGTTCGATGACGACGAAGGTGTCATCCACATACCGAGCCCAGAATTTCGGTCTGTGGTGTCGGAAAACCAGCGACTCCAGCCGTTGAGGGACCGCCTCGGCTATGAGTCCCGAAATCGCCGATTTCTATCTGCGAATGTCTCTGATGATGGGTTCGAGCGAGAATCCGAAACGTCAGGCAAATAAACTTCTTGTCCCGGTGATCGCATCTTCATCTTCTGATGTCTATTCTATACCTCGTCAAACTGGCGTTCTTTTCCTTTGATGAATACTGCTTCGCCAATGTCTTTCAAACTCTTTTTCGACCGCATCTGGAGTTTGCTGTCGAAGCCTGGAGACCCTGGTCCACTAAAGACCTCGGCATACTCGAAAAAGTTCAATGGCGAGCAACGAAACTTGTATCTGGTCATTGGTCACTACCCTACGAAACACGATTAGTTAATTTTGATCTTTTTCCTTTGAGTTACAGACTGCTACGTGGGAACCTGATGCAAGCTTTCCGCATCCTGCGCAATCAGGGCTGCTGCCTCGCATTCGGAGACTTCTTCGAGTTGGAGACTACGGCTAACCTTAGAGGCCATCCACGCAAGCTTCGTGTGACTGGTGCCCGGCTGGACACACGAAGGTTCTTCTTCTCCAACAGAGTGGTTGCAGGTTGGAATGCGTTGCTTGATGTTGTTGTTATGTCGGGATCCCTAGACACTTTTAAAAGGACGCTAGACCAACATTAGAGCGCGCACCACAATAACGCCGGACTACAGTCACCTTGATAGCCAACGTTGACAATTTAGTGCTATGGCGAAGATACTACCAACGTTCAAGTAACATATTTTTTCGTAATTTATTAATTGTGGACCACGTCGCACACCGCTGCTCGCACTCACCACGATGCCTGCAGACAAAAATGTCACTTCGTTTCCTGCATTTTAGGTGTGTTTCAACTGTCTGGTGCATTTAATCAACTAACCGAGTTCATATGCCTCTATGCGGAAAACGTTGGGGCTTTCAAAAAAAGACTAGATAAATTCATGCCTGATGGTCAAACATTTACACGATATCAATGACTGGCATAACTTCTATGTAAATATCTGCATGTTTTTTCATACGTCTACCAGTAAATAGGGTTATCCAAGGCTCTGCCTCTATCCCTCATATATACTGAATTCTACTGAATTAATTATAAATGCTGTTAACACATGACATTATGCGTTCATCAGTACAGTTTTTGTTATTCCCCTTATATTTCTTTCATGTCAATTCTTTTCAATTTTCTTCGTATACTTCCTCTGCCTGATAGTCTCTAAAGCACGTAGATCCACCGGGTTTAGCCTCCGAAACTTTAAAACTAGTGACATTAGAATGCGCCTTTATAATATGTACGTTCGACCTGGCCTGGAATACTGTTCGTTTTTTCTTTTCCTCAGGCGTGCTGCTGAGCGGAAGAAGATGGAATCCGTCCAACGCTTTTTATCAAGACAGTTTTAACCCCGGAACTCCGGAATTTGTCTTGCCAAGATTGTTGCCGGTTTACGAGCCTTGATCCTTTATGATTTTATAGATAACAAAACGAACAGTCTTTACTATTTAGGCGTTTTTATAATCGTACCTTTAAGTCACTCACTTCTTTAAGACATCTTGACCAAACCATGACGTAACAGTCCCCGTGAGGTCTTTTTATTTCTTCCTCTGGCACGTACCGTTAAATATCGTCGGTTATTTTCTGTAAATGCGATGTCTATTTGGAATATACTTCCTCAGGAAATCGAAAGCTCTGACAAATTATGCTTTGTCTATGAGAACTATTACTCGATTTTTGTATTCGGGAAAACTCCCACAAATTTTGGGTACTGAATTCATTGACAGACTATACCGTTGCGATGGCGCTTGTGGTCTCTGATCTCTAGGACCGGTCTTACCAGGGACAATTTCTTTAGCCAACTTCAGCGACAGCTGTTCTTCAGTGCTTCTGTCCCGACCAGCCCTGACTTCATGAAAAGAATTGGCGATTAAAAATACCCTATGCAGTGCTTCCCCTCCCTTTCTTGAATGTCGTCATTTAATTAGCAGCAGTTTTTTTCCAGAGCCCATCAAACTACAGAGACCACCATCAACTTGATTTTTATTTCTTTTTGACGGGAGTTTTTTCATGACTGGCCGAATTTTTGTTTAAAGTCCCCTAGGCAATGCTCGTAAGTTGGCATTAAATAGAGCTATTATTATTATTATTGAAATTATTCCTTGTTTAAGATTTTTGTTTAATCTCCTCTGATAATGCCTGTAGATCGACGTTAAATACAACTATTTTGCTATTATTACTATTTTTATTATTATACTTATTATTATTATTGTTATTATTATGGACGCCACTCAACCTTCGTTTTGTAAAATCCTGGTGTTTGTGTTTGGGAAGCCAAGTCATGCATGTAGCCTTGCGCAGACTGGGTCGCCAGACAGATCAGCCACAGCTCTCATTCCTCGCGCCTGTAAACTGAACGTCTGTGACCGTCATTGGGTCCTGGAAATGGGAAGGTCGTGTGAGGTTGACAATTCAGTACATTTTCATCACTATAAACAATCTGGCACGCTTTAAGCTATCACGATGCGCTAAAAGCCGTGGTTTGGAAGGTTGCCAATTGACGGCATAACTTGGACATGGCAATGGGCTCAGTGTTGTGTGTTTGTGTGGAGCGGCCGACTAGGGGTCTGGGAGTCAGGATGCAATGACCCCTTCTTAATGCGGCCTCTATGGCACTTCCACCTAGTGGAATCCGTGACGGGTGTGCAAGACTCTTAGGGACGACTCTGGCCGCCCAATCCTTCCCTATTGTTTTCTGAAAACTTTTGAATTATTTCCAAGAGCTTTTTGTGGACAAGGGGTGTGCCGGTAAACCTTAATGTGGGTCGGGCCGTGCTATCCCCCTGCGCCCTCACCCGCCTTCAGTGTTCTTCACTCCGTCTTGACACTGGCCCCACGTAGGGCAAATGTAGTGAGTCCGATGTCGTGCAAGTCTACCAGCATTATAAAAACCCATGCACAAGTACAGTACTGCTCTCATCCTGCCGAGGAGCACGCGGTGGACATCATCGGTCGTGGCATCCTGCCTATTCTTCTCATTCGTCACCTTCTTCTCCCCTTCCTTCCCGTCGCCCCACTCGTTGTCACCAGACTGGCAGGGTAAGCCTGTTATGTATGCAAAACAGAAGGGTAATTGGAAATAGGACATGTACTGAGTACGATAGACAGCACAAGTGAGGAGGCTTGGGGGGGAACGGCCGGGTATATGGCAAGGGGGACTGTCATAGGCTGATGGGTGGCCAATCAGCACAAAGACGGTGTGAACAGGGGTCATGACCTTGATCGTTCGCTTGTCACGCGTTTGTGGCATGATGTCCTGACGGCCCGAGCAGGATACGCTGCATCCCTCCACCCTAAAGTGGAGGGCATGGGGAGGAGGAGAGGGCGAGGGAAACAGTAAAGTAATAGTGGATAGTCAGACAATGTTCTAATAAGATTCGTCCTGAAAGCGTTGGACAAGTTTGCGTATTCGGGTTGATCTTCTCAGGGCGGTATTTTCTACCTCTGCGCCGCTTTGTGCAGGCACTGGCTCCTCTGCCTCTAAGATACTGCTGATCGGGGCAGAAGGAGGAGGAGGAGGAGGAACATTCGTCTCAGTCGTTGGCGTAGTGCTCTGTGCAGGCAGTAGGTGTTCAGTCCTCGGGATGTGAGGATCCCTATCAAGAGTTGGTGGCAGTTCGAACTTTCTGAACTCTCCACTTACTTTGTCCGTTCGGCTGCGAACTTGGTCCAGATGCCGACGCAGAACTCTCCCATCTTTTAACTCTTATTCTACTATTTGCCCATCGCATGTTCGAACTACCGCTAGACACCAGTTCGTTTCGTGTTCGAGTCTCGTGAAGACACTTTCGTTAGGGGCGACGGCTCGTGGTCGGGTATATGTATATGTATATATTGAAGGGTTACAGGCAGAGCCCTTGATGACCCTATTTATGTACAGTGCTTTCGCCGATTCATACTCAAACATAAAATAAAATTGCAGGCATTTAAAATGTGATTGGGTCACAGTTCAATCGTAATCATAAAGTAGTGCATAGGGTCACTGTAAATTTGTGCGGGAGATTGTATATGGCAGATTTTACAAAGCTGGCTGTGCATAGTCATGCTGTACAAGTCGATTTCTGTCGAAAACTAGACGAGCAAGTTTTCTTTTTAACACACGAACTGTGTCAGCCGTCACCATCTCGCTTGGAAGCGAGTTCCACTGCCTGACAACTCGCTGGCTGAATGAAAATTTTCGTCGGTCTAAACGCGTGCGCTCATTCCTGACTTTGTATGCATGGCCGCGTAGTTGGTTTGTACGGGCGAACTCAAAGAAATCCTCTGCTCTTAATGAGCAACCCTGGCCGCGAACAATCCGGAACGTCCAGAGTAGACTGCAGTTTAGTTGTCTATAAGAGAGAGGGAATAGGCCAAGCAAATTCAGCCTCTCCTGATAAGACAAATGTTTTAGACCGTCGACCATCTTTGTCGCTTCGCGTTGCAAATGTTCGAGTAAGTTGATATCCTTCCTCATCCAGGGTGAAGCTGCTGGCATTCCATACTCTAGATGAGGTCTTACAAAGACACCAAAGAGTCTTTCGAAAAGTTCGGGAGGAAATATTTTAAATGCACGTCTGATCCAGTGTAAAGTACTAACTGCCTTCTGGACCATCTTTCTACAGTGTTCTGATGGCGATAGATTTGTGGTCGTCCATACACCCAGATCTCTGTGTCTTTCCACAGTTTCTAACCTTGTCCCGTCAATATAGTACTGGTGTTTGGGTGAGGCATTGCGGCCGGTGTTCAGGTGCAAAACCACGCATTTGGACATCATATCATGCTTTCATTTTCGTCTGTTTTGCAATGACTCTATCATGCGTTGATGAATTAAGCAAGTCGATTCATGTGCGCAACTGCCGCTTGAACATCAATTCTGCAGGCGAAGCACCAGATGAATCGTTTGGTGTTATGCAATAGCTGAACAGAAAGCGTGACAACTTGGTGGCCAAGTCCGCTTCCGTCTGTTTGGCTATTCCGTGCTATATTGTCTGGACTGCACGCTCTGCGAGGCCATAAGAAGCAGCGTGCTACGGGGCAGTAGTTAAATGTCTAATTCCATTTTCGTCCATGAAATCTTTAAATTCTTCATTAGTAAAGGCCGGGCCATTGCTGAAACGAGTATTTCAGGTATACCAAAACTAGAGAAAAAGGTTCGCAACTTGTTGATTGTAGTCAGTGAAGAACAAGAATTTCCTGTCGGAATCGCATCAATCCATTTAGTGTGGGCGTCAACTACCACCAAAACCATATGGCCTTGAAATGGCCCAAAATAATCGACATGTACCCTCTTCCACGGCCAGTCGGGCCAGACCCAAGGCTTCAGAGGAACCTTCGGTAAGGTCTTCTGTGTTATTTGGCACACGTGACATGCTTTCACCACGTTTTCAGTTCAGTTCAGTTTATTGAGGGAAATGTAGGTCTTCACCTTTGAACTCTCTATTTGTTTACAAACAACTGCAAAATCTCAAAAACTCGAAAAGGTATCATAAACGAACAAATAATCGGAAAAGCGCCAGGTCTGTACAGACAAACAAACTTTCTCGAATTTTAGTGGTACGAGCAGTTGTAGAGCTGTCGTTTCGAGTGCAGCGAAATAAATAATATATCCGGTGACAAAATTTGCATATGTGCATGTCAGTAGGCGTAGGCGATGAGTTGGCACAATAATACATTCAGTTTAAAATGTTACTGAAATATAACAAGTAGTATTATAATAACGGAATTTGTCGAGGTTACAAAGATCGGGGTGGTAATTTAGTGGACACTGCTACACAAATCCAGCTTCCTCTTAAAGACCTCGACGGAAGCAGACATAATGACATCCACAGGCAGGGCATTCCAGGCTTCTAGCACTCTGTTGGAGAAGAAGAACTTTCGTGTGTCCAGTCTGGCCCCTGTCACACGTAGTTTGAATGGATGGCCTCGTAGATTTGTGGTGGTTGCTAACTCGAAGAAGTCCCCCGGTACGAGGGTACAGTCCTGACCGCGTATGATACGGAAGGCTTGTATCAGGTCACCCCGTAACTGCCTGTAATTCAAGGGAAAGAGATCAAGGTTAGCTAACCGCGTTGCATATGGTAGTGAACCCTGTCCTGCCACAAGTTTCGTTGCACGCCTTTGAACCCTTTCATGGATGCTGAGGTCCTTCGAGGTCCAGGGTCTCCAAGCTTGGATAGCAACTTCTAGTTGCGGACGCACAAAAGTTCGAAAGACTTTAGCGAAGCAGTCTTCATCAAAGGCAGAGAAAGCCCGCTTGACAAGGTAGAGGACTGACATTGCAGACTTGGCTATCTTCGTGCAGTGCAGCGAGGGTTTGAGCGAGGTCGTAATCTGCGTCAATTTTGGGCCACCAAACATAGCTGCGAGCGAGAGCTTTCATTCTAACTGTACCAGGATGGGCATTATGTAGGTCTCTGAGGATGGCCCGTCGGCCTTGTGATGGCACAACTACACGATTACCCCATAGTATGCATCCGTCTTGGAGAATTAACTCGTTCTGACGGCTGAAGAATGGTTGAAAATCAGGGGAGGTAGAGGACGGCCAGCCAGATTTTAAGGTTCTTTTTACCCGACTTAGGAGAGGGTCTCTCGATGTCCACTGTCGAATTTATTGACAGGTTATAGATGCGTTGAGTAGGTTCTGCAAAGGATTTATGGTCTCGAAATCAGGTGCCCCGTTAATGTCATCGTCCACAATGGGAAGCCTACTCAAGGCGTCAGCCATTACGTTTGCACTACCTGTAACGTATTTCATTGCATACGTGTATGCAGACAGGGTGAGTGCCCATCGTTGCATTCTCGGCGAGGACATCTGTTGTATCCCTCGTTTTTCTCCCAGCAGACCTAAGAGGAGTTTGTGATCAGTGTGAATCTCAAAGGGTCGGCCAAAAAGATACAGGTGGAAGCGATGTAGGCCAAACATTATTGCCAAGGCCTCTTTATCTAGTTGTGAATAGTTGGTTTCCGCCTGTGACATGGTTCTTGTTGAAAAGACAATCGGCATCTCCGCACCAGATGGCATTCGGTGCATGAGAACCGCACCTACCCCGTACGGAGACGCATCACATTTCGGTATGATAGACTTTTCAAGGTCATAATAAACTAGGACAGATGAGGAGGTAAGATCCGCCTTTGCTTGTTCAAAAGCACTTTGTTCGACCTCCGACCAGTTCCAGCAACGATTCTTTTCAAGTAGTCGATAAAGAGGCTTTAGAATTGTAGCCGATTGATTAATAAAACGACTAAAGTGGGTGACCAACCCCAGGAATGAACGCAATTGACCAGTAGTATTGGGGCGCGGCGCCGTCTTCAAGGCTTTGAGCTTATGTTCGAGTGGATGGAGGCCAGTTTTATCCACCCTGAAGCCCAGATATTCTACCGAGTCGGCAAGGAATGTGCGCTTATCTTTCCTGAGTTTAAAACCTGCGTCCTCTAAACGTCCTAACACGATGTTTAGAGTCTCCAGATGACTATGTTCAGATGGGCCGGTAACTAATATATCGTCCAGGTATGCGCAAACGTGAGGTATATCCTTCACGAGGTTATCAATCAAGCATTTATATAAGCCGGGGGCCGAACTTACTCCAAATGTTAGTCTTTTATATCGAAATAAACCCCGATGCGTATTGATGGTGGTGGCGTCTCGCGATTCAGTATCTAGGACGACTTGGTTGTAGGCATGCTTTAGTTCCAAAGTTGTAAACTGATGACCACCCGAGAGGGATGCGTACAGATCCTCGATGCGCGGGAGAGGAAAAGGGTTCAGTTTAGTTGCTAAGTTGATTGTCATCTTATAGTCGCCACAGATACGCACAGAACCATCGAATTTAAGAACAGGAAATATTGGGGCTGCCCATTCCGAATATTGCACGGGCTCAATAATATCCGCTTTCTGTAGGCGATCCAGCTCTTCTTCGACCTTCGGTGCGACTGCATAGGGGACTGTACGAGCTTTGAAGAACCGGGGTAGGAAATCTGACTGAAACTGGAACTTAACAGGTGGGCCGCGGTAGTGGGTAGCAGAATCGTCACGAAATAGATCCTTATGATTTACCAAAATTGAATCTAAAGCCGGATTTACACCAATCCGATGTGCATAGGATAGCACAGAAGGCACACATTGTATCAAATTCCGTCCGAGGAGATTTGGTTGCTGGCTTCCTCTCACTACATGAACCGGCAAGTAATGGAGTTCTCCATCATACTCGACTTCGGCTGTAAAGACCCCTCGAACCTCTACGTTCTGTCCAGTATGACTACGGAATGTTGAGCAAGCCGGAAGGAGGAAGGGTAATTTCTGAAGAGAGGCCTCATTTATGAGAGTGACAGCTGAGCCAGTGTCGATTTCAAACTTCACGTGCTGATGATCAACCGGAAGCGTTATGGTGTAGGGCGATTGGAGTGGCGCGTTGGCCGAAAACATTCGGAGTATCGCCTCGTCATCCCCAGTTGGATTAGGGTAGGTCGCATGCGTGTTAGTGTTCGCTCGTCTTTTGGAGAAACACACTCGTTCGATGTGGCCGATTTTCTTGCCAAACTGGCATACCGTCTTCTGGTGTCTACAATCTGACCACCGGATATGATGCTGACCACAAGGGTAGCAGAATGGTAATTTTTTTGAGGGAGCTGAGGGTCTCTGTTTAGGTGAAGACACAGCAGTGTTGACTAGAGTGACAGCCATTTCAGATCCCAAGGATACTATCACTCCATCGTTTGACTGATTCAGCTGCTGAAGGTTTTGTCACACGCGCTCCTGATAACTGGCGATATCACAGGCTTTCTCCCATGACAGATCTTTCTTTTCTGATAAAAGATTTTGCCGAGCTTTTTCATCGCGCAGACCGAAGATCAACTGCTGAGCGAGCATTGCGTGCTCGAAGTTGTCTGCCTTGATCTCTTTATACCCACAGTCCTGGTTGGCCATATTCAAATTAGTAATAAAATCACTGACACATTGACTGGATTCTTGACGCATTTGACAAAACCGATAGCGACTGAGAAAGACGTTGTCTTTTCCTCCCCACGCTGACTCGAGTTTTGAGAAGGCTGTACGGAGATCTATAGCCTTTTGTAGATTGGCGGCACCGAAATATCGTTGTCCCAACTCTCCGAGATTCGTCCGGAGGAGTCTCAACTTAGATGGGTCGTCTAGTACAATCGTGGGCGAAAAAATCGGGAGTAGTTCAGTATAATCCTCAAATGTCTTTCTCCATTGCAGCCACGAGTCATTTGAGGGCTTCTGGGTGTTCTTTGGCCAGAAAGGTAACGGTGTAGGCAGCAGTGAAGACATGTTCGTTAGGCTGCGTCGCCAATGTTATGTATGCAAAACAGAAGGGTAATTGGAAATAGGACATGTACTGAGTACGATAGACAGCACAAGTGAGGAGGCTTGGGGAAACGGTCGTGTATATGGCAAGGGGGACTGTCATAGGCTGATGGGTGGCCAAGCAGCACAAAGAAGGTGTGAACAGGGGTTATGACCTTGATCGTTCGCTTGTCACGCGTTCGTGGCATAATGTCCTGACGGCCTGAGCAGGATACGCTGCAGAGCCCGCTCGCTCTAGCAGCCTGGAATGTTTGTCGAAAGTTGTTTGGTCGACAAGATAAAGATTCCCAATCAAAAGTCAGGGAAGACAGTTTGAGTTGGACAAACTTTACTGCTTGGAAAGCGTGTACACAAAGGCTGTGTGGGCAGTCGCCGCAAGCGCGCTCCAAGCCAGCTGTTGTCTGCCTCCGCCCTCGAGGTGTTGTGTCCGCGTGTGTGTGCGCCCTTCGTTGTCTCAACCTCGCCAGCCAATCAGAGTGGGGACAGCGTTGATTGGCTTCGAGCACTCGCGCACCCCATCAGCGCATCGACAAGGAGTGTGAGGCGGACAGGAGGGCAGCGTGACAAAGGCGGAGAGCGAGGAGACGCGAACTGCTACAGTACCCCCCGGCTAGACCGAAGGTGGCGCGTAGCGATACCGAAGGAACTGTTGATGTCTAAAAAACATGAGTAACGAAACGGTCAGGAAAGTGAACATGGCGTCCACTACGGGTGATATATACAGGGGGCACAGGAGTAGAGTGAGTATGGCTCGCGGTTACAGTGTTGCTGGTTGATGAAGTAGTAGTTGGAGTTGTGGGTTGCGGACATGGGGGCAGAGGAAGTATACGGGACGGTGGAATAGAGGGTCGGGGAGGCAGAGCAGGGGGTAGGTGACCACAGGGCTCATCCGGAGGAGTGTCCGGGAAGGCAGCTTTGAGACGGTCCACGCTCACGACCTCCTCGCGAGTGCCGCGTTGGATGCGGAAGTTCTTCGTCCCACGAGAGATAACTCGGAAGGGGCCGTCGTAGGGTGGTTCCAGGGGCCGGCGGACTCGATCACAGCGGAGATAGACGTGAGAGCATGTCGCCAAATCTTTCTCGAGGTAAGATTCGGAGACGGATGGCCTCGGCGGAACCGGAGAAAGTGTCCGCAGGAATTGCCGGAGGCGATGCAGGAGGTTGGTGGGATCCTCAACTGCAACTCGCGGGGTTGGCGAGATCATCTGACCGGGAAGTCGGACGGTGGCACCGAACACGAGTTCAGCGGCAGAACAATAAAGGTCCGCCTTGAGGGAGGAGCGAATGCCCAAGAGAACTAGGGGGAGGTGGTCTGTCCAGTTCTCCGGATCGTCTGCGGCGCGTAGGGAGGCCTTCAGCTGACGGTGAAACCGCTCGACCATCCCGTTGGCTGCCGGATGATAGGCTGTAGTGCGGATGCGAGTACAGCCTAAAAAGGAGAGTAAAGACTGGAAGAGGTGAGATTCAAATTGGGCGCCACGGTCAGTCGTGATAATGGAGGGAGCACCAAAAATTGCAACCCAACGACTGAGGAAAGCCTTGACGACCGTTGGAGCTGCGACATCAGGCAGTGGAATAGCTTCCGGCCACCGGGTGAATCGATCCACGCAGGTAAGGAGATAGGAGCAGCCATTGGACAGAGGCAGGGGGCCTACGATGTCCAGGTGGATATGACTGAACCGTGCGTCCGGAGTAGGGAAGGTGCCAATGGGAGTTTTGTTGTGCCGTCGGACCTTATTCCGTTGACAGCCGAGACACGCCCGTGTCCATGCTTTCAGGTCCTTGTGCATTCCAGGCCAGACGAAGCGGTCGGAAACCAGCTTGTCGGTTTCTCGACTCCCGGGGTGAGACAGATTGTGTAGGGAGGAGAAAACTTTACGGCGGAGGGATGGTGGCACAAATGGACGATGGGAAGGGGTGGATACGTCGCATAAAATGGTGCCGTTGCCAGTCGTCAGTGGTAGTTCCTGAAGTTGGAGTCCGGAAACATCCTCATCACAGGGTGGACCGACACGGCGTTGTTCAGCGGCCATCTCAGCGAGGTCTATCCCGGGTGAAAGCTGAAGATGAGCAATAGAGGGCCTGGACAGTGCGTCAGCCACCTCATTCCTTGACCCGTCAATATGGCGGATGTCTGAAGTGAACTGCGAAATGTAGTCCAGGTGACGGATCTCCCGGGGGCTTAGCTTGTCAGAATGGGAATGTATTGCAAACGTGAGTGGCTTATGATCAGTGAAAATTGTGAACTCTCGACCTTCAAGTAAGTGCCGGAAGTGCCTTACGGCAAGATAAGCGGCGTGAAGTTCACGTCCGAATGTGCTGTAGCGGGTTTCTGCTTTGGATAGTTTCTTGGAGAAGAAAGCCAAAGGCACGGTAGAATCCGGCAGACTTTGTTGAAGAACCGCGCCAACAGCAACATTGGAGGCATCGACCATCAAAGATATGGGTGCATCAGAGTGAAAGTGAGTCAGGAGGGTGGCGTCAGCCAGAAGGGCTTTTACCTGCTCAAATGACGTGAGTGCGACTGATGTAAGTTCAAAGGTGCGCTTAGAACCAGAGAGGAGACTGGTCAGAGGTAGGATGGTGTCGGCACAGTTTGGGAGAAACCGGCGATAAAAGTTCACCATACCAAGAAACCGTTGCAACTGACGCTTCGAGGTAGGGGGTGGAAAGTCCCGAATGGCGGCAAC
>CACRXP010000726.1:116202-132779 GCA_902702965.1 Spirometra erinaceieuropaei
CGACGATCAGCTGGTGTGGGTGGAATGACACTTAGCTGGGCACCAGTGTCAACCAAGAAACGTCTGCCACTCCGGGTGTCGCGGACGTAAAATGTGCGACCAGGGTTAGAGCTGTCGGAAAGATTGCTTGCACTGACCTTCGGGTTGACCGGTTTAATCCGTTTGCTCTGCTTGGAAGTGAAGGAGCAAGGACAGATGCAGCGACGGGCTTTAGCACCGAAGGTGGTGTGGTACCAGCAGGTGGCAGCTGCATTTGAACGGGCTGAATGTGAAGACTGGACATGCGGGGTGGACGGCTGCGGTTGGCTCCGAGATGAGGCAGAAACTGTGGGCTTCTGGAGAGCGGCTATATCATCGGCCAGCTTGTTGAGCTGGATCTCCAACTGCGAAACGGGAGACGCAGGAGGAGTTGAGGGAGTTGAGAGTGATGAAATAGATGGCTTGGAAAAACCGTGCATCTCCATAAGCCGATCGGCCATTTGAGTAAGTTGCGTGGCCGAAAGAATGCCGAAGGCGGGTGCCAAAATATGCTGCACTTCCGGTGGAAAAATGTCCATGATCAACACCTGACTTTATCGTAGATTAGGGAGAAGGGTTGCTGTTCGCAAGGGGTCACCAATTGTCGAAAGTTGTGTGGTCGACACGATAAAGATTCCCAATCAAAAGTCAGGGAAGACGGTTTGAGTTGGACAAACTTTACTGCTTGGAAAGCGTGTACACAAAGGCTGTGTGGGCAGTCGCCGCAAGCGCGCTCCAAGCCAGCTGTTGTCTGCCTCCGCCCTCGAGGTGTTGTGTCCGCGTGTGTGTGCGCCCTTCGTTGTCTCAACCTCGCCAGCCAATCAGAGTGGGGACAGCGTTGATTGGCTTCGAGCACTCGCGCACCCCATCAGCGCATCGACAAGGAGTGTGAGGCGGACAGGAGGGCAGCGTGACAAAGGCGGAGAGCGAGGAGACGCGAACTGCTACATGTTCGTCCCCTTTTAGCCACTCCAAGGAGCAACCGACCGGAACGGAGGACAGTGCTAGTGGCGGGGGAACTGGCGCGCTACAAGGTGGACATTGCCGCACTCAGCGAGACCCGATTCTCCGAACAAGGCCAACTGGAGGATATGGGTTTCGGCTGCACCTTCTTCTGGAGTGGTCGGTCTAGGGCAGAGCGACGAGACGCGAGTATCGCCTTCGCTATCCGGAACGACATCGTGGGACGACTGCCCTGTTTGCCGCAGGGCATCAACGATCGCCTGATGAGCCTCCGTCTGCCTCTCCGGCGTGGAGGCAAAATCGCCACCATCATCAGCGTCTACGCTCCGCCGCTCAGCAGCCCCGACGCCGCCGCCGCCGCCGCCGCAAGAGACAAATTCTACGAGGACCTGCACGCCCTCTTGGCGACTGTGTCGAATGCGGACAAGTTGATTGTCCTTGGTGACTTCAACGCCCACGTCGGCACAGACCATACTGCCTGGAGAGGAGTGCTTGGTCCCCATGGTCTCCGCGGCTCCAACGACAATGGCCTAGTGCTCCTCCGCACCTGCGCAGAACACCGCCTCATCCTGACGAACACCTTCTTTGTCTGCCGGAGCGAGAGAAGGCCACCTGTAGGCATCCTCGGTCGCGTCAGTGGCATCTGCTGGACTATGCCCTCGTCCGCAGGCGGAATCAGCGGGACGTGCTGGTGACGAAGGCGATTGCGGGTGCTGACGGGTGGATTAACCATCGCCTTGTCATCTTGAAGATGCGTGTTCGCCTTCAGCCTCGCCGGAAACCACAAGTTAAGCGACCCCCAGGTAAGCTGAAAACTGCCTTGTTGTCTTTGCCCGACTGAATATCTTCATTTCAGCAATGAGCTAGCTCAACGGCTAGACAACCTTCCTCTCGCTGCCGACGCCGCCGCTGCCGAGAACGCCTCCTTGGAGGACCGCTGGTGTCAACTGCGGGACACGATCCAGTCGACGGCGCTAGCCGTCCTCGGCCGCGCCCGCCGCCAACACTAGGACTGTTTCGACGAGTACGACGCCGCCATCAGCAAACTGCTCGCCGAGAAGAACAGACTCCACAAAGCCTACGTAGATCACCCCACTGACGACAACAGAGCTGCTTTCTTCCGTAGTCGCCGCCACCTTCAACAACGACTGCGCGAGATGCAGGACACCTGGACTGCCCGCAAAGCTCAGGAGATCCAATGCTAAGCGGACCGCAACGAGTGGAAGAACTCCTTCTCCGCGATCAAAGCAACCTACCGTCCACCGACGAATGGCACTGCTCCTCTCCTCAGCGCCGACGGCGGTACCCTCCTGACTGAGAAGACACAAATTCTACAGCGATAGGCCGAGCATATCCGAGGCGTCCTCAAGCGCCCCTCCACCATCTCCGACACCATCATCACCCGCTTGCCGCAAGTGGAGACCAACGCGGACCTCGACCTTCCGCCATCTCTCCAGGAAACCATCAGGGCCGTGCGGCAGCTTTCCAGCGGTAAAGCACCCGGATCGGACGCAATCCCTGCTGAGGTCTACAAGCACGGAGGTCCCCAACTCATGGATCACCCGACTGCGCTCTTCCAGGAGATGAGACGTCAAGGTGAAGTCCCGCAAGACTTCAAAGGCGCAACCATCGTACATATCTACAAGCGAAAAGGGGACCGTCAAGTCTGTGACAATCACCGTGGAATCTCCTTGCTGAACATCGCCGGGAAGATCTTCGCTCGCATCCTCCTCAAACGTCTGAATAATCATCTGGAACAGGGCCTTCTGCCGGAAACCCAATGCGGCTTCCGTCGTCATCGCGGGACCACGGATATGATCTTCGCCGCCCGTAAACTCCAGGAGAATAGATAGATAGATAGATAATTTTTATTAAAGACCCGTCGGGGTCCCATCAATGTGCCAGGATTTGCGGACCCACCTGTACTCTACCTTCGTTGACCTGACGAAAGCCTTCGATACGGTGAATAGTGAAGGAATGTGGAAACTCATGCAGAAATTTGGCTGTCCGGAACGATTCATCCAGATGGTGCCTCAGCTGCACGACAGTATGATGGCGCGAGTCACGGACAACGGAGCTGCCTCAGAGGCATTCGCAGTGACCAACGGAGTGAAGCAGGGATGCGTACTGGCGCCTACCCTCTTCAGTCTTATGTTCTCTGCATGCTGATGGACGCCTACCGTGATGAGCACCCCTGGATACGCATCGCCTACAGGACGGACGGCCACCTCCTCAATCGACGGTGGATGCACTTCCAATCGCTCGTATCCACAACCACTGTTCACGAACTTCTCTTCGCCGACGACTGCGCCCTGAACACCACCTCGGAAGAGGACATGCAAAGGAATATGGACCTCTTCTACGCCGCCTGCGAGAACTTTGGTTTGGTCATCAGTACGCAGTGGACGGTCGTCATGCATTAACCGCCACCCAACACCGCCACTCCCACCAACGCTCCACAAATCAGCGTGAACGGATCGCAACTGCAAGTGGTGGGGACCTTCCCGTACCTGGGCAGTACCCTCTCCCGCAACAGCAAGATCGATGATGAAATCGCCAACAGGATCTCGAAAACCAGTCAAGCCTTCGGTCTCCTCCAAAGCACAGGTTGGAATCGTCACGGTCTCCAACTGAGCACGAAGCTAAAGATGTACACGGCTGTCATCCTGCCGACGCTGCTGTGCGGAGTGGAGACTTTTATAATGTACATAAAGCAGGCACGCCGACTGAACCACTTCCACCTCAGTTTTCTCCGTCGTATCCTGAGTCTGAACTAGCAGGATCGCACCCCCGACACTGATGTGCTGGAACGGAGGGGAATCCTCAGCATCTACACCATGCTGAGACAACTGCATCTGCGCTGGAGCGGCCACCTGGTGCGCATGGACGACGAGCCACTACCCAAACGCTCTTCTACGGAGACGTTGCGACAGGTTCTCGCCGTCAAGATCAGATTCGCCGATACAAGGATACACTGAAGTCCTCCCTGAAGCGTCTGCAAATCAACCCTACCAACGGGGAGGAGCTCGCACTCGACCGACAGACCTGGAGGAGGACAGTGAAAGCGGACGCTGCTATCTACGAAGCCAACCGCATCGCCGCCGCCAACGTGAAACGCGAAGCCCGCAAATCACAACTTCGTTCAGTACGCAACGCCGACGCACAACCCCTCCCAACGTGTCATCGATGTCAACGGACATTCCGAGCTCGGATCGAACTTGTTGGACATCTTCGGATCAACTGCGCCTCTCGAACTGCACCAAACAGCGTCCCATATCCTCCTCTTCCTAGTCATCTCTGCCGCCAATTAACTCTGATAATTCTTCTGAACCACCGCTTCCATCATCCTCCTCCTCCTCCTCCTCAACCACTGTCCCAACGACGGCCGCTCAGGCGGGCGTCTTGCACATCACCAACCATGACACAACAACCGAAACCACCCCCATTTCCTCTAACTCCAGCGATGAGGATCAGGACTACACCTGCCCTCACTGCGACCGCACCTTCACCTCACACATCGGCCTGGTCGGTCACTTGCGAATCCATCGCACAGAGACTGGCGAACCAGTGCCCGGAGCATCAACCTATACCCACCAAGCTCACTGCCCACACTGCCCTCGCACCTTCACGCATCGCATGGGTCTATTCGGTCACATGCGCATCCACGACGACCTGCGCTCGACAACTGCCGGCTACACCACACATTCATACACTCCTTACCTCCTACAACACCATCACCCACCAAACATCAACATTCACCCACCGCAAGCACCCAACTGCAACCTCCTACGCACGTGGGAAGTGTACATCTCGACTGGGTCCCCATGCGGTTTTGGCTGCACGGATGACTTGAGTCCGAGACTATCCCGACACGTCAAGCGTCGTGGATAGGAAGGTTGATGATTGACGTCCTCACTCGGTCCACGCAGTTCGTCGCGCTGTTTGTGTGATGTGTGGAGTGGCGGACTGGTGGGCTGGGGACGGGCTGAAGCAGCACCTTCCACGGCCCTCTCACGCTAGTGAGAGACACGCCGTTCAACCTCAGTTGTGTGAAATCTTGGTGTGTATGTGTGTGTATGGGGGGCCGGGTCGTGCACGTGGCGCACGCAGGCATGGTCAGTCGACCGTGCCAGCCACCGCGCCCGTTCTTCACTCCAGTCTGCTGACCGGCTCGGACAGCGGCTGGGGTGTGGGAGTGGGAATGGAGAGTGAGGTCGACGACTAAGCGCACTTTAATTTAATTTAATTATTTTTATTAAAGACCCGTCGGGGTCCCATCAAAGCAAGTAAAAATAAATTTACATGCGAAGTTTAGACGAGGTAGGCAAAATATGTACAAAGTGCAAGACATAGTTTTTGAGATTAGAAGTCCGTTGAGAAAAATGATAAGCGAGGGGTGAAAAAAACTCCATACAAAAATGTAAAAATGATTGGATTAATTTTACAGGAGAAGAAAACCCCTCGAAAAAATAGAAACAGAAAAATGCGGGCAGGACTGGCCTGCATGTGGCGGTATATAATGGATTACAGTCGGACATCAACAGGGCCGAAATAAATGTCAGCTGTATATGGCATTGTATAACGGATTTCATGAAGGGGTAAGTAGGCGGGTCGGTCAGGACTGGCCTGTATGTGGCCTTGAATAAGGCAGATAAGTGGCGAAATTGAAAACCAGTCTCGTGGTGGTAGGGACCCAGATGCGGTTGGTACATTCAACCGAGTCCATCTGAGGATGGGGCAAGGGAGATGCGACCAGACTACTAGTATATGGCGAATACAGAAGGCTTCACCAAGAGCGTCGATGGAGCGCATTCTGTGAGGGCACGATGAGAACCAGTCTCGAGGCGATAAGAACCCAGATGCGGTCGGTTACATTCAACCGAGTCCATTCGAGGATGAGGCAAAGGAGAATGCGACCAGACTACTAGTATATGGCGAATATAGAGTGTTCAACCAGAACGTCGATAGAGCGCATTCTGTGAGGGGCACGATGCACGAACTGAAAAATTGGAAAAATTAACATTTCTGGTGAGGGATCCCAGGAAGCGAGACTACTAACAAAGGAAGGAAATGTGAACATATACGGAAATTCAATGGCGGCATGCTAATTTCCCGGTGGCCCTTTCTCAGTGTCAAAGAAAAAGTTGTCTGGGAAGGATGAGAAAAATGAAAAGGTAATCGAGTCAGTATTCAGATGAAGACGTAGCCTTCTCTTAAAGGTGTGTAGATTTTCTGAAGATCTTATATTTATTGGAAGGTTATTCCAGAGGAAAGTATACCTGGAAGCGAAAAAAGGAGCGCTTAGAGGTGGAGGACGCTGGAGGAGGTATAATCATGGACGAGTTGCGTAGACTGTACGGGCGACTATTAGGGATGAGTGCTGAAATCCGAGGAAAATTTGAACTATGATTAATGCGAAAGAGGAGACAGAAGCCTGCTTCTAGTCTTTGAACGCATGAAAATTTTAGGTTTATTAGCTGGCACCTATCTGAGTAGGAGATATTGGGATGTTCCTTATTTAATTTTTTTTAGAAAAACGTCTTTGGACATTTGCAATTTTTAAACGACTAGCTTCATTCATCAAACCAAAGAATGGGCAACAATACTCGAGAATGGGAAGTACAAACATACGATAGAGCCTTAATTTAATTTCGGGAAGACAGAATTTGTGAGAAATAAAGCCACAAATCTGGGCAGCTTTGGCTGTACTTCTGTCAGCGTTTGGCGAGTAATCAAGATAGTTGTTGTAACTTAGACCCAAATCCTTGATGTTGGTACATTCAGTCACAGGTGTGTCTTGAAAGACCACTGGTTTGGGTATTCTCTCAGGTCCAAAACACATATAGCGAATTTAGCCGGCGAGAATTCCATTAGCAGTTTTGAGCTACAAGCTGTGAGGGTAAGAAGGTCAGCTTGGATTTGCTGCGGGCAATGAAGGCTCGTAGATTTATTGAAAGAATATACACATTTGAGATCATCGGCATAAAAAAATGTTTGAGAATATTTAACTGCCGCCGAGATATCATTTATGTAAAGCAGGATCAAAAGAGAACCTAAAACGGTACCTTGTAGGACATCACTTAAAATAGGCCTTACAATGAAAAGTAAGGATCCCACTGAAACCTTTTATTTACGATTAGACATGTTTGACTTGATAAAGTCTATTAGGGGACTGCGAAATCAAGATCTTTCAATTTAACCAAAAGTCATTTATGTGACACATTATCGAGGGCGTTATTAGTATCAAAATAAATAGCGACAACAGATTAATGTTCATTGTGAAGAGAAGTATGTAGATTGGGAAACGGCATGTGAAATGTTTAACAAGATGGATCTGGTAAGAAAACTACTTGTTCCACTTGTTCAGAAAGGATAAAATTGAACGTCAGGATGGGAGTGTGCTCACATATGTCAATCATGACCTGCCTTTGTCAGAAAAGAGGGGACAGCTGGTACGCACAGGTGAAACAATTTGGCTCACCATCAGAACGCCGGGGTCACAAGCTCTCGAGATCCTGACGGTCTACCACCACCGAGAAACGACCCGCAATCAGACAGTTGTCCAATAGAGGAATTAGAAACGATTTCTATCCGACCCAATGTCATGATTATGGGAGACTTTAACACTCAGAATATTGACTGGAATCTGACTTCTGCCCCAGGCTCAGAATATAACTTTAATCGTTGCCTCCTACAAGCAGTGCAAAGATCGCATCTCACTCAACAAGTCTTATCTCCTACCAGACTACGTAACGGACAACTAGCTAACCGCTCGGACCTTGTATTGACAAAGGCACCTGAAAGCGTTGATGTCGTATACTGTCCACCCCCTCTTGGAAAAAGCGACCATATAGTCCTACAGCGGGGGGTCTTCTCACTTCTCTGTACCTGATCAAAGCATCAGGATAAGACGCAGCATGTGGCGTGGTGACTTCAGCCAAATGCGTCGTAGAGACTGTAAAGCAGCATTCACGGGGTGTGTTCTCAAGGACTGCTTAGAACTTAAGGCCGTATTGAATGAAATTACCACCAGGTACTGTCTTGTATCTTAAAAGACAATCACTAACATGCCCCGATTGCTGAAGGGCACACCAAAGGGTGAAGTAAACCGCAAGCAAAAGCGGTGGAAGGCTTATTTTAGGGACAAGACAATCGAATCAAGGAATAGGTTTAAGGCTCAGCGGAATAGGGTAAAGGGCCTTGTTTACAAAGCCCGCCAAGACTTCGAGGGTAACCTTTTAAAGTGTGCAGGGAAAACCCAAAGTTTTTCTTCAACTAAATAAGACAAAGTACTCGCAACAGGGATCCCATCCCTATGTTAAAAAGGGATGATGGCGTTGGACTTTACAAGGACGACGAAAAGACTGAGCATCTATCCAAATTCTTTCAGTCGGTTTTTACGAGGGAAGTCGATTAACCCGCTGATCACTATGATGTGGACGATATCCTGAAAATTGGCTCATTAGTGTTCATAAAAGCTATTGTTCAACAAGAATTACTGAGGCTGAAAGAAGCGACATCGACAGATCCTGATGAAATACCAGCCAAGTTGTTGAAGGTGTTAGCCACAGAATTGGCAGAACCTCTATGCCTTCTCCTCCAAGCCTCGCTTGATGCAGGCAGACTGCCTCCTGAGTGGAAGACTGCGTGGATTTTACCGATACATAAAAGTGGCAGTCACGATTCCGCAAATAACTAGCGACCTGTTAGCATCACCTCCATATGTTGCGAAGTCATGGGGCGAACAATCAAACGCGAACTAATGCAGGTTTTAGGGCAGCATCATCCATTGTCGGATGTGCAGCATGGATTCCACAGAGGAATGTTCCGCTTGACCAATTTACTCTACTATTTAGAACGATGAACCCGAGCGACTGATGAAGGAAACGTGGTGCATATAGTCTACATAGACTTCAAGAAGGCCTTCAACAGTGTGCCACGCAAACGTCTTCTATACAAGCCCAGACACAAAGGGGTTCGGGGCAATCGTTTTAAGTAGATCGATAACTTCTTGATTTGTCGATCTCAGATGGTCTCTCTTGGTGCCCAGCAATTGGCGGAGGTGAGAGCTATGAGCGGAGTTCCTTAGGGCTCCGTTCTCGGCCCTATCCTCTTCCTCATCTATATTTATGACTGCATCCATGGGTTGGACTGCGATATTGCCATGTTTGCTGACGACATAAAGCTTTTAAACGACATCTGCAACGAGGACGATGAAGCAAATGTACAGGCAAACTTGGAACGACTCGAACAATTGTCAGGTCACTGGATCCACCCGTTCAATGTTGCCAAATGCAACATTCTGAGAATTGGCAGAACCAGCTCTGCGCATCGGAAGACGTACTATCTTAATCATACACCGTTACCAGAGATAGAAGTTCAGAAGGATCCAACTGCATGGATAACGCCCTCATTAAAGCCATCATTCCACTGCCTGAAAGTAGCGAAATCCATAATGTCCCGCTCATATCTCATCAAGCAGGCATTTGCGAAGTTCGACGAAGACTGCTTTAGCAAGGTCTTCGGGATTCGTACGTCCACAGTTGAAATTTGTCATCTAGGCCTGGAAACTCTGGTCTGTTGAAGACCGTACCACATTCGAAACAGTCTAACGACGGGCAATCAAGCTTGTCAGAAATTAAAACAACCTACCTTACGAAACTCCGCTGTCCAATCTTGGCCTCTTTCCCCTGGACTACGGATAACTATGTGGCGAATTAACCCAGACGTTTCGCATGCTGTCGGGTCAAAATTGTTGCCTCTCATCCGGCGACTTTTTTGGACCGGCCACCACTACTAGCTTGAGAGGACATCCTCTTAGACTACGTGTAGCGCAATTAAATTCCTCTCCAGCCACAGGGTAATTAAGGCATGGGGTGCTCTGCCTGCGGACGTCCTCATCTTTGGGCCTATTTAATAGGAAACTTGACCAGTACAGGGGTATTTGCCATCACGTAATCAGAAATTAGCAAATTCCTTCCCTTCTATCGCCCTCCCCAAAAGTTATTCTTTACGAAGTACACTACTCCCTATGTTCAAGTAACCTTACTTTATAACTTTTCGTTGAATGCCTCCATCGGATGTCCACATGCGAACCAATGAATCGTGAACGAAGCATAAGCGTTAATTTCTGTATTCCCTGGAACATTTAAGTGACGCGTCTGATTATTTCACTATTTCCGCACAAAATGCGCACAGTGGTACAGTAACACAAGTACTACATGCTTGTTGTATGTAATTAATTACCTACTCCTCTTTGACTGTTTCCTTAAGTATTATTTTTTTAATGATGCTATTGTAACCAATAGGGAGTTCAAAGACGTTCGCCTATCTTTCCCTTAACAAAACCGAACTGAAGTCAACAGATTATTGCCTTGATTGGCGTTCAAGTCTGGCGAACAGTCAAAGACGAAACGCCAGTCATCGAGAAACGTAGATCGAAACTCAGGTCTGTGCAGATCGACTGATTATTATCCGACCCTTCCGACTGTTTTTGGATGGCAGTAAGCATTAAGAGAAAGAGCAATAGATGAAAGAGTTCGGATACGCCAGAATTTCTCTGTCAGTGAGGTTAGAATATATGTCGTGGCGCTGCTCGTTGCTGGCCCCATTTGAGAACAGCCAGATGCAGCCCTTAGATCGCGGCCAGCAGTTTGCGTTGTTAAAAGAGGGCCAATAATAACCACCATCGCCACAAGCAAACTAGTGGCTAAAATAAAGCCCAGATTGAACAGGGGTCTCTACCGTTGTATATTCTCGATCGAAACCGACAGGACAACGAGCCTGTGGCTCAGTGGTTAGAGGCGTTGGAATTCTAACTAACAGGTCGCGAATTCGAGCCCAGGTGTTCCACACTTCGGGGTTGGGTATGACTTGATGACGACGGCTAATAAGCCAGAAATGACCATTCCAGTCTCCCTTGCCTTTGTCGGTAATTGCATTCTACCTAGTTTGGAGTCCGTGGAGAAAGGCCAAGGACAATATAAGGGAGCACATGGTTCAGATGAATAAGCCCCAGTCATTAGTCGGAAGAAGTCCGTAAGTACCGATCACCAGGAGCTAATACAGACCATCACAGGGCCCTCTGGAATGGTTGCTATCTGAGTAATCATCTAGTCGTTGTCCATGCCAGGGGATCAAGATTCGGACCCGTCAGAAGACTCCATACTCGAATCAGATCACTGAGAGTTATCAAATATTCCCGACAGTAGTTCAACTGATCGTGAAGTCCAGAACCCAAGTGAATCTGCCGTTAAAGCTACAGTCTTCTGGGCCTGAGATTGAGCCATTGTTGACCGAAAATACGCTACTCGTTCATGTTGGCAATACTCCTGAACAAGTGACACAACCGGCCACCTGGGCAAAATAGGAAGTCCCCTATGCGTTTACGCACTCTCACCTAACAGGCAAGCGCGACGGCCAGCCCGCACTGCCTTAACAGTTAAGTTCAAAAGGAAACCCTTTAATCAAATCTTCACAGGCTTGCCAACCAACTGAGTTACCGCTTATAACGAACAGCGGTAACGCGGGGCACCGCAACACCAAACAGGTTATGCACTCCAAGCAGAATGGGAAAAAATGCACCAAATACTAACCTTCCACATATAAGTAGACACAGATAGGAACTTACAGAAGAAGTGGATAGATGTAGAAAGACTTCTAAAAACTGACAAGTTCGGACCCAGGCGACGACAACTGCTCAAACCCCATAAGCAGGCGCAAACGTATAGGAGGCACAAATGGCTGACTTCCCTGTGACTACTGCCACAGAAACAAGAGGAGCTAGGCCAACGTATGAAATTACAAACAGCCGTGGGTAACTGAAGTCCCAGTAAACTTTGTCTGAGGAAACTTATCCTTAACCACAGACTCACTTGTTCTTTTCTTCCGACTTTCTCGGGAGTGGTACCATTTATTTAAGGCTGTTGGGTTGTCACAATGACGTTATTATCAAGACGCACGAACGCTGGGTTGTTTCAAGGCACAATTTAATCAAAAATTCACATATTACCACAACGCACTGTCCGAAGAGTAAAAATAACGCATACCCCTCCGGGCATCATATTACCCGACGGGGGTCGAGGTGCAGCAGATTAGTGAAAGTTAAAAAATAGGTGGTAGCAAATATGCGATAGAAGAAAAGGACGGCGGGAACTGAAAGATAGGAATATTCGAATGTCGCTCCTTCCGGTAGGTTGTTAGGTCTCATAGACGACGCGGAGGGCGCAAAGACAGCTGTGGTGATTAGGTGATGAGACGACGAGGTCCGCGACCTCCAGGACCTCTAGGTCTTTGGATCACAACGTTGGAATCTACCTGCACAGGGTGAGCAGTTTCCGTAAAAGTCTTCGTCGACAGCTCCTTGAAGTCCTCCACCTCAAGCTGTCAAAAAAGAGAATGCATCGAGGGCGGGAGGGAGTAAGATGCCACCAGGAAGCGCAAATCGACCAACAACGAGGGCAGAGGACAATGAGTCGGGAAAATATGCACATATCAAATGTGCTCCCAATTAATTATCATTAGCGGTTGGCCGGATATCTGGTGGTCTTTGACGCAACAAATGGGTGTGGCAATCCGGTCATCCTAAACGCGCGCAGCCATGACTTGCGAGTGCATTTGCTTATAGTAAGGCCGACTTGCGCAGCATCCGCCTCACAGCTTCCTCCCACATGCGCTGTGATTCGATGGCGAGACAAAGTCAAGGCAACCACTGGATGTACGCGAAATAGTTAACAGATCTAAGCATTCCGACCACATGCGCCACACACGCACACAGTCCCCGGCTGCACGTAGCCAAGGTCTCATCAACCTTAGATCTCACCCAAATGAGATCTGCCACCAAGGCTGCATCAGGGTGGAGCCATTGCAGCCTGACCCTCAACCCTAAACAGCACCGAGTCATGTCGTCGATTGGCAACCTTTCAAGCTACAACTGTTAGCGCGGCATGATAAAGCATCACGTGAAGACGGTCCAAAATAGGACTCACCTTGTGCTCAATTTGCAAACCAAACTGCCCGGTCATCTGGTTGATGAGTGCACCCTTGCAACTAGAATACAGCATCCGCTCCTTGATTGAAGACTGGTAACCGGCAATGGCGTGAATAAAGACTGGGAAGAAAAGCAAAACAGCAGGGGTGAAAAAAGGTCGTAAAGTAATGCATCCGGGAAATCTGACAGGGGTAGTGGCCCTGAAATACCGTTCCAAGCATACACAACTGTGTGTGGGTGGCTGCGCATGATGCGAAGGATATTTTAACGAGATGAGACCTGGAAGCCAGAATGCAATAAGAAAACGTGAGAGTACTGCTATGGCTTTTAGCGCCACGAATTGCGCGTATGTCACCTTCGAAAATTTAACCGTCTTTCCAAATCAGATAATGTTAACTGGAGGATATGAATAATTCATATTGACCCAACTGTGAAAAACTCGGCGCCTCGGTGGGATTCGAACCCACGCAGTAAGGGGAAGGCTTTAGTACAGCCAACGCTCTAAGCACTCGAGCTGCGAGGCCCCGCCGGACGACGCGAGTTTAATCCAGACGTTGCAGTAGGTTGGGAGGGTAACTTGACCCAAATGTGATTAAGCTCGCGTCGTCCGACGGGGCCTCGTAGCTCAAGTGGTTGGATCGTTGGCTGTACTAAAGCCTTCTCCTTACTGCGTGGGTTCGAATCCCACCGAGGCGCCGAGTGTTTCACAGTTGGGTCAATATGAATTATTCAAAATCTGCCAAAACATCTAGGAGGATATGAAGTAGGTAATAAGGTAGCGCATTTGGAAAGTGTATACCATTTACGGCTGGACTATTAAAACGTCTGTTAAAATGAGCCATCAACGAATTGAGGGAACTAACGGTAACTGCGAAGCAAACCATGCCTTACACTCAAACTAATATGGGAAATGCGATTGCATCATCTAACGCAAAGGCATCGCTATCTCATATAGGAGACTAAAACCCGATGATAACAAGTTTCGGTTGTAATACCGGTTTTGCACTACCGAAGACATTAACCTGTGTCCAAAATGCACAAGATACTACCCCCATCATTTAAAAAATTGGAGAACCTTGAAATCGAGAAAGCATGAGTTGGCCTTAATTTCCCAAGTATTTAGGTAATGATGTTCTTTTTAGGTCTCCGTAACAACAAGTGAGGACACAGAATGCAGGAAAAAAACCAGGAGAAGAAGGCCAGTGCTGGTCCCCTCTCTGGACAACTGTCGCAAGGAAGGCAGGAAAGGACGTACACACAGTTGACAGCTGCTGACCCTGATGAGTGTGGTCAAAGCGGTAGAGATGGTAGGAGCCGCTGTTGGCAGGAGTGACTGAGGCGATGGCCTCAGGTGTCATTTTTTCACAGGCCTGAGACACGTTGATACACTCCTTGGGGACGTCAATTTGCTGGAGGTGGAGAGGAAAAAAAGAGCAGAAGTGAACAGATTTGGTCGGTATTTGGGGTGGTTCCTCCTGGCCGGGCGTCCAAAAGGGGCTCGCGTTTGAGAAAAATTCTCCCATCTAGAAGAAGCCCGGCCCATCGAGGTGTTTCGGAAAGTCAGGCGAAAAAGTGGATTTTTGTGTGTGCAATTATTCTATTGCGTAGCAAACGGCCTGAATGGAAGTCTGGAGAGTTCTCGAGATTTCGACAGACGTCTACATAGTCCCTCGGGTGATTTTAAATTCCCTAACTGAATGCCGACGGTGCATCGCCAATTTTGAAGTGTACACCTCTTGGCCGCCATTCTTCAAGACTACATGTATTGCACTATTTGCAGTATGTATTCTACTGTGCGGTGCTTTATGAGTTCTCCCAAAAATGCGAGTCTGTGCACAAACCGTTTATAAAAGAGACCATGTGCTTGTGCACATGTGCCCGTCAATTTGAGCTGGCGGAAGACCAGCGGGGCGTCAGAAACCGGTATTCCACCCTTATTTTCCCGCTGTGTTTCAAACGGCACGGTTGTTTAACTAGCTTACTGTCTGTCTTTATGAAAATATGTCCGATTAGTACAAAAGTTCATTCCGTCCTTATCACACATCAAAGAGAATGGGACATAGGCATGTACAGACTTGAGCGTGAATGGGTGCACGCCAATTCCTTGGCTTCTCGAAGCAAACGAGCTTCGATTGGGTGAGAGAGAGAGAGAGATAACAAATAGGCAACCACCCGCCAAGCCAAACTCAATCAAGTTAAAACAGCAGAGGAGAGGGACGATAGAAAACAGCGGTAGATTGATACAGCAGTGGTTGGAGTTTATTTTGCGGTAAGGCCGACCTATGTGTCCCCCTAAACAGGGCATGGGAATAGAAACGCCCCGTCAAGGTAATAAAGGTGAACCTGCGCATAATTCCGACCGCAAAGGGCAAAATATCCCCGTGCTCCAACACCAACAATAACCCTAGTATAAGACTAAACCGTTGCCCTAACTCTACCATAAACTTTGACTCCATAGTTAACTGTAGCCCCCACCTTAAGTCTAAACTTGATCCTGACTTACCGTCAACTTTAAATTCGGTCCAAAACCCTATCTTTAACCTCACCCTAATCCTAATTCACTAAAAGTTGGCTCGAAGCTACCCCCGTATCACAGGCGATTCCATTTCCCATGACCTGTTTAGGGGGCCATATAAGTCGGTCCCACTTACTTTGCCTTCATGCAGTCAATCACAACCCTGACTGCCAGCTGGAAGCAGAAAAACAAACATGCGTTCACACACTGCATAGATGGTCCTCCATAGACGGGGTCTAGCAGATAGGCCATGGGCCATGTCGCCCGTTTGAGGCCGGGTTGCCTCAAAAAGGCAGTGGAACGGTGGTGCGTTTAGCATGCTTAAATACATATCTCGTCCGCAGGGATATAGAATGTCAGGTGGTGAGGCACTGATGAACTTCGGGTCAGACGTGGTTATGTAGCCGCACCTGAGGTAAACAAAAACCCAGCCACCTGTAATACGGGACTGGTGGTAAGAGGGGTTTTTACAGGTGGGGCCGGTGAACGCACAGGCGACGAGGTCAAGTAATTGTATGCAAAATAAAACCTATTGGGAATGCGCGGTTGTACATTGGGTGGTTGTGGAATGGTTGCCCTAACTCTAACCCCCTAACCACAACCCCGACCCCCTAACCCTTAACCACAACCCTAAACCCTAGCCCTGAAACATCCAACGCGAAATTTGGGAGACGACAGGCCGAAAGTCAAGGACCGCCGGCATTGGGCCAAAAAAGGTAGACAAGGCAACAAAGAAACAAGGCTGCCAACAGAACATACACCGCAACGCACAGCAACACCATGCCAATGTAATCATACCAACTCAAAATAATTAAATAGGTCAACTGTATTGTGTCCACCAAGTGCGGCTACATAAGCACATCTTGCCGAACTTTCGGTTCGATGAGGCGCTTATGACCCATTTGCGCCATGTGCGAGCGCATGTTTGTGTTTCTGCTTCCGGCTGGTGATCAGGGTTATAGTTAGCCGAAGGCAGAAAAGAGCAAAATTATATTGTATTAATCCACCCCACATTCTCCAAATTTTCAAAGAATTTTACGGTGTGAGAGACTCAAGGACGCGGTCCAACTAAGTGGGGTTCCAACCGCGCAT
>CACRXP010000726.1:133015-197850 GCA_902702965.1 Spirometra erinaceieuropaei
GGATGCAGCCCAAACTGTGTAAATCGACAGTTGAATCTAACTGCCCATGTCACTAAGGGGGCCGTCAGGTGAAGACCAGAGTTCACTCAGCTGTCGCGTGGACTTTGATGCATTTTCCACCGTCTTGACTTGGTCTCCAGAGAAGTACCGAATTTCTGCATTCAGATCCTCAGCTAGGTTGGGCGACTAGTCGGAAACCATTTTGGGGGTGAATGAAGAGGACTATTCGGGAGCGTGTGAATGACTGCATGGGACTCAGGCGTTGTGGGTCTCGGAAACACGCACGGATCTGACAGCAAACATCCACCATCTGTGAGACAATGAGCTGTAAAGAGTGGAAATAGTCTGACTGGCAGTATGAGCATCGTCTGAAAGTATGCTTGTAACGATGCTAAAGCACATTGATGGCAAGAAGACGGTTCCTGACAGCCATGTCTAGCAGTCTTTCACCATGGCTGCATCGAGAACCAGGTCAACAGCGGTTTTATGAAGAGCCCTATGGCTCTGCTCAGTTAGTCTGGTCAACTGCAGTAACCAGTATTTCACACCGAGGAAGTCTGTCGATCACTTCTGTCAGCAGCGGGGTTCCCTTGTTGTGCTGATTGGCAAACGATAATGGTTCGTAAAAAGAAAGGGCACAATTGTCACTGGAATTCCTTTTCAGTAGTATGTACGCAAGCTGGTCCTTCAGCGATATCCAAACAAACAATGGTTGCTTCGTCAGTTCCAGGGAGGGTCGAAAGAGTCAAAGTGGTAGGGTGAGGCAGAGATTGACCCATGGAATCTTTATTGCACATGGGCCTAGGTCTGTGGTTTGAATTTCGAAATGGCATCAGGTATCCACGCTGTACCGGTGAGAACTACGCATAACCAGAATTTGAGTACCAGGGCCGATTAACATTTGAAAATTCAGGCATCCAATTTTTCAAAGCATCGTAATGGCCGTCGTACTTTTGTTTTATATAGTTATAGACGAAAAAGGGTATTGACTGCTGTTTCGCATAGTTGGTTTCTCCATGATAATTACTGTGTTCCGTCGATGAGACTCGGTATGCAGACATAAATTATTAACCTCAAAGTATGCACTGTATGCACTACGTGGAAAAGGGGTGATGTGAGTGCATATCGGTTTTCATCCACGGAACACCGGCATATTTTATATAAATTGGTTCACATGGTCTTAATTTATTTTTATGTAAGGATTTTTCAAGTTTATTAGCGTTGGAAATTTCGCTACTTTTGGATAGCCTTGCATAAGATACGGCAGGACGATGTTTAACGCAGCCGTATGTTTACGGCTTTACTGTACGAAGTCGCAAGTAGGCACTTCCTGTCGCACGGCGGTGGGGGCCAGACATTTGAACCCCTGAAGAATGGGCGGTCGTGACTTTTTTCCAAGGCAGTTCAGTCTACTTGCCAACAGCGACAGATCAATTCCGCATGTTTGAGTTTTTAAATTTTGAATATTCTTTCATAAGAATTTTAGCGTCTTCTGTAAAGACCCCTTAACAATTATGACCAATTCGGACGACGAGACAACATCGACACCAACTGAAAAAAGACTACGTAGGTTTAACATCTGTCCAAATTTGGTCATCTACTACAGAATGAAGAATACATGCACATACTATTTTAAGAGCATTACCTGAAAGTTTGGAGTCAAAGAGCAAAGGAGAACAGAGCATTTTAAATGTAGACTGAATGGAAGGCTATGGTAGAAAATCAGCAACAATAATATATAGAAGATGTGTGTGTTTCTTTACGCAACCGGCTTAACAAGCATGTCCCAAATTACAAGGCCCAAAAACATCTCATTCGTTTAAATTTAAAATTTCAACTTTTAGACTTAAGAGCTCAAATTAAGTCAGATTTCGGCAACTACTGACCAACACGAGCCCGGCAGACGGTTTACAAACTGCGGCCCAATGCGCATTTTCGGGAACTGTCACAATCATGCCATAGAAAAGACTACCGCATGTACGGAAACCTCAAAGGATATCGCGGACAATGTGATAAAGCATGATATTAATCCGCCCCAGAAGAGCAATAAGCAGACGCTCATCGGCCCCGCAATGAGACGAGGAGAAGCGGGCGATTAATTATAAGACTCGGAGCGTTCACATGCAACTGAGGTCACACCAAAAGAAGAATTTAAATCAAAACGGACTGATGACTGAAAAGGGAGCAACAGAAAGCGGACGACTTCGGAGTATTCGAAGAACAGAACTTCCTAGGGTGGAAAAGTAGAGCTCGTCTGAGCAATCGACAGAAACCTCCAGCGCCCGCGTAGACACAGACGCGGCAAATGCGAATATCCTCCTTCTGGACATAAAAGACAGGAACAGTATTGCCACAAACACGATGCCATTAGCCCAAGAAAAGGTTCCTAAAGTGGATGGCAACCAGAATGTCGTCATGAATGGTTCGTCATGAACTGCCAAGTCACCAACATCACGCAACAAAGACAGGCCGCTCCGAGAACAGTGCCTAGTAATATAGGAACTTCAGGAGCCACACGCAGACACACCTGAAGGACGCGTATAAGCTGATCTCGGCTTGTTACAAGGTCTTCTAAATACAATGCTTCAACCCAACGACGAAGTTTCAGTGTTAAAAGCCTTCAGACTTGGAAAGCGCACAACTGAATCCGCTACCCCACCGCATCCTAGGTCCCTCAAAATTATTCTGAGTTGCAAAAGGCATGTTGATTTCATCCTCTCAAGACGTTTTATGTTAAAATATTTCCATCAAGGAGTTTTTTCGGCCGGATTACACCGTCGGAGCGGCTAAAAACGCCGATAAAGGAGTGGCGAACAAAGCCTGGTTATATACAACAACTGCATAATCGAGCGGCCCTCCCGGTTTATATGGACACGGCCCGTGCGTAGGTCGCCAGAGCTGAGCCCAATGACAAAGGCGGCGACACAGCCAGCTCACCAAAGGCAAAAAAGCTAAAATGCTTACATTCCAATGCGCAAAGACTGCTACCTAAAGTAGATGAGCTTAAGATCTACGTTAAACAAATCTTACCCAATATAATATCCATAACTGAAACGCGGCTGTCCGCGAACGTAGACGATCGTGAAGTCGCTCTCTCCGGTTCGCACTTGCTCAGAAAGGATACAATGGAACGTCAAGATGGGAGTGTGCTCACATATGTCAGTTATGATCTGCTTTTGTCAGAAAAGAGGGGGCAGCTCGTACGCACAAGTGAAACAATTCGACTCACACTCAAAACGCCGGGGTCACAAGCTATCGAGATCCTGACGGTCTACCGCCCACCGAGGAACGACCCGCAATCAGACAGAAGTCTAATAGAGGAATTAGAAGCGACCAAATTTCATGATTATGGATGACTTTAACGCTCGGAATATTGACTGGAATCTGACTTCTGCCCCAGTCTCAGAATTTAACTTTGATCGCCGCCTCTTACAAACAGTGCAAAGATCGCATCTCACACAACACGTCTTATCTCCAACTAGAATACGTGAAGGGCAACTAGCTAACTGATCAGACCTTGTATTGGCAAAGGCACCTGAAAGCGTTGATGTCGTAAACTGTCCTCCCCCCCCCCCCCCTAGGAAAAAGCGACCATGTAGTCCTACAGTGGGAGTATTCCCTCTTCTCTGTACCTGAGCAAAGCATCGTGATTAGACGCAACATATGGCGTGGTGGCTTCAACCAAATGCGTCTCGAAATGCGTCGTAGAGACTGAAAAGCAGCATTCACGGGTTGTGCTCCCAAGGACTGGTTAGAACTTAAGGCCGTATTGAATGAAATTACCACCAGATACTGTCCTGTATCTAAAAAGAAAATCACCAACAGGCCCGATTGCTAAAGGGTACACTAAAAGTTGAAGTAAGCCGTAAGCAAAAGCTGTGGAAAGCTTATCTCAGGGATAAGACAATCGAATCAAGGAATAGGTACAAGGCTCAGCGGAATAGGGTAAAGTGCCTTGTTTACAAAGCCCGCCAAGACTTCGAGGGTAACCTTTTAAACTATGCAGGGGAAAACCCAAGGCTTTTCTTCAACCACATAAGACAAAGTACTCGCAACAGGGATCCCATCTCTGTGTTAAAAACGCAGGATGTCGTCGAAATTTGTAAGGACGACGAAAAGACTGAGCATCTATCCAAATTCTTTCAGTCGGTTTTTACGAGGAAAGTCGCTGTACCCACTGATAACTAAAATGTGGATGAGGTTCCGAAAAGTAATTCAGTGGTTCTCACAAAAGCTATTGTCCAACAAGCGACATCGTCAGACCCTGATGAAATACCAGCCAAGTTGTTGAAGGTGTTAGCCACAGAATTGGCAGAACCTCTATGTATTCTCCTCCAAACCTCGCTTGATGCAGGCAAAGTTATGGAGCGAATAAGCAAACGCGAACTGATGCAGTTTTTAGAGCAGCATCATCTTCTGTCAGATATGCAGCATGGATTCCACAGAGTAAGGTCCCGCTTGACCAATTTACTCAACTGTTTATGAACCCGACCGATTTATTGAGGAAACGTGGTGCGTGTAGCCTACATAGACTTCAAGAATGCCTTCGACAGTGTGCCACTGTCTCCTATACAAGCTCAGCTACAAAGGGGTAAGAGGTAAGATTTTTGAAGTGGATTGAAAACTTTTTGGTCGGTCGGTCTCAGACTGTCTGTCTTGGTGGCCAGCAATCGACAGAGGTACGGTTACCAGCGGAGTACCTCAGGGCTCCGTTCTCGGCCCTATCCTCTTCCTCATCTATATCGATGACTGCATCCATGGGTTGGACTGCGGCATTGCAATGTTTGCTGATGATATAAGGCTTTGGACCGTCATTCGCAAAGAGGACGATGAAGCAAATCTACAGGTAAACTTAAACCGACTCGAACAATGGTCAGGCCACTGGCTCCTCCCATTTAATGTTACCAAATGCAACATTCTGAGAATTAACACAACAAGATCTGCGCACCGAAAGATGTACTATCTAAATCACACACCACTGCCAGTGATAGAGATTCAGAAGGACCTACGTGTGTGGACAAAATCTTCACTAAAGCCATCATTCCACTTCTTGAAAGCAGCGAAATCCGCAATGTCCAGCTTATATCTCATCAAGCGGGCATTTGTGAAGTTCGACGAAGAGTGCTTTAGCAAGGCCTTCGGGATGTTTGTGCGCCCACAGTTAGACACCCTGGACACCCTGGTCTGTCAAAGATCGTACCACCCAACGACGGGCCACCAAGCTTGTCAGAGGCCATAAAAACCTGCCTTACGGAACTAGACCGTCCAATCTTGACCTCTTTCCCTGGACTACAGACAACTACGTAGCGACTTAATTCAAACGTTTCGAATGCTGCGGGGTCAGGATTGCTGCCTCGCATCCGGCGACTTCTTTGAGCTGGCCACCACCACTAGCTTGAGTGGACATCTTCTGAAACTACATGTGACAGGCGCGAGACTGAACGCAAGGAGGCCTTTCTTCAGGCACAGAGTGGGAAAAGCATGGAATTCCCTGCCTGTGGACGCCGTCATGTCCTCATCCGTGGACACATTTAAGAGGAAGCTTGACCAGTACAGGGATATGTACCTCCACGGCATCAGAAACTAACAAATTTCCCCTTGTGCCACCCCCCCCCCCCCAAAGTTTTACGCCCCAAAGCATGCTTATGACTCAGTTATCTCCTGACCGAAGCATATACCTTTGCTTCGTTACTATTTGGTCCATTCAGTACCGCGTACTGGTTATTGTACAATTTTGACATAGAAAGCATTCACAGACAAAGCTACACCAGTAACCAATGTTTGTTGTATGTAATTAGTTACCTAATTTTCTTTGACACTTGCCTTACACATTGTTTTTTATGGCGTTGTTGTAACCAAAAGGGAGTTCAAAGACGCTCGCCTACCTTTCCCTTAGTAAATCTGATCCGCTTTGATCTCCTTACGCAGATTATCCATAACACACTTTGAAAGTAAACTGGGATGAAAAAAGAGAAACGTGTCTAGATGGAGGGGCGTGACGTGGGAGAGCATGGAAGTGTCAAACTCGAAAACAGGAGAGGAGACGAGACCTAGGTATTACTGTCGCCTAACTACCTGCTTAAGGAGGCAAATTGGTTATTGGGGTCTGAGTTGGAAGTTAATTATGGCCTTTTACTAGAAAACGCTCAGACTGTGCTATAAAATGATGTTCGTTTTGTGCAACAGGCAGGTTAAAATGAAGACGGGTTCCTGAAAAAAGATGTCCGAGTAAGTTTGGAAAGTGGTAAGAGCATGATTATAAGGGAGACTACTTACGAACTGAAGGTACATCAGCTTTCTTTGGGCGAATTTTCTAACCGCAGAGGATGCTTCTGGAGTCAGAGGAAATGCGATGCCACCAAAGCTACTGTGTGCATCAGCGAATGAACTGTGTGTTGTCTGAAACGAAAGCAGTTACAAGGTGATGTAGGTCATTTACGGTGGCCTCGCTGTTCAACATATATTCGGCTTCCATTGCAGTAAGCGGTGCGGGGGCAGTCTTCGATGCTTGATGCTTTTTGTATCCATCCAAACTCATGTCAGACTGGCAGATTAAAATAAAAACCCCGAAAAATTACCGCATCGTGACAAACTATGTCGTCTGCCAAAAGGTCATCTCCAAACTGTCGACGTAGAGTAGCTCTTGTAGAAGAATAAAGAGTTTTTTGGCGAACCTGTAATTTAATGACTTATTGTTGTTAGAAAAAAATTACGTCAGCTGACTCGGGCATCCAGGTCAAGAGAAGCCACTCGTAAGCATCGCGCTTCTTGGAATCAAGTCTATATAGGACGTACGAGGCCAAATGGGCATCCTGTAGCGGTTTGATGTTGGCATCAAAGTCATCTTCCCAGCTACCGCATGCTTTGACAGACTTGATCAGGCAAATTTCCTCATTAACTATGCGCATACAAAGCATGCGAACCCTGCCCTTTTTGGCCTTAGCAAACTGCTCGATGAGCTCGGAATTAGCTGTAATAAAAGGTAGTTAATTAAAAAATCAAGACAAACCCGAAATCCCGCTATGTCCCATATGTCAAAAACGGGTAGTGAGACGAAACAACCCGGGAACTTAAGAATATAACTGCTCAACGCAGTGACCACTTTCTGTGCTGAGAGAAACGAGTTTTAACAAAGCCATCTGAGAAGGAGGCTACACGATCGCTGGAAAAAGAACTATATAAGCCTGAATTTTTAAATTTTCGGTGTAATCCTTCGTTAGAGACAATGCCAGATAAGGGTGACTAATTGCCCGGGCATTGCAGTATTTATAGAATGCAGTTGCGGGGTCGCTACGTGCATATCAACAATTGGCATCCCCATGTCTCGACTGGCCAGGCGTTGACTCGCGCAGTTGCCATGCTGTTACCCTGCCATTGCTTTGTGCCTGTGTGCCGATCAAGATTATCTGCTCCCACGCTCATACCGCGCAGTCGATTTGCCGACTGCCGGATTTTGTCATCCGTGTGTACTCCTAGGCAGTTGGACTCGCAGGCATTGGCACCAGAGATGGATTCGAGTGAGAAGCTGAAACCTTAGGCTAGTAAAGCCTTTCTTCTAGCGATCCTGCCTCCTTTTTCGTGACTTTACTTTGGAACTTGCTCCTTCGCTTTACTAGCAGAGCTACCTGAACTATATCCACGCTGAAATGTTGCACCGAATTTATTGGGAGTCTCATTTGAAGAATTCATTCGTGTAAAGTATTCTTATTTTACTCCAAAAAATTCCAGCGTGATATACTCTCTTCTTTCGGAAATAAATTTACTTGATACCATCTATGCGTATGCAACCTTTCTGCAGTCCACGGTGCGGTAAATAAATAAATAAATTTTAGTAAAGATCCGTCGGGATATGTATTAGTGTAGGAAATACGGACAGACACTGGTGAAACCATAGCGCATACGATATTCTGAAAACGGGGACATACGGCCAGGTTGATTTTTCTATGAGGGTTAAAATGACAGCTTCCAGCTGGGAATTAGCCAGCGAAACGATTATAAAAACGCAGTAAACCACAAAGTAACTCTTTTTTCTATTGTCTTCGGACACTGTCTTCCTACGTTTTCTTTTTCGTTCAAGCGGGCTGTTGCAAGTATCCTTGCTATAAATAGACGCATATATGTCAGTGGTTTAAATTTCTGGATGTAACGATCCGCCTTCAAGCCTGTAGAAATCAGAGCATCAGGTTTCCCACTTAGTGATCGTATGAGTTTGGTATTTGCATGCTTGGCTACGGAACTCTCAGCAGGAAACTGAAAGTGTAGGCTGCAGCGCCATGGCGTCTATTAGGGGAAAGCGCGACATGACGCACCATGTTAAACGATGGAAAGCAGACGAATTACTCCATTTGGTAAACGATGTTGACTAGAGACGTGCGAAAGCAAACACATGAAAAAACGGAAAGATCTTAAACCGTTCATAAAATAACTCACATAGATCCAGAATATTCGCAGACGTATCCGAGTGATTAGTTGTCATTTTGTCTTGAGGAACTCAAGATATTTGACTTAAAAATGCGGATAATGAAAAAGTGCTAAAAATGTGCAAAACATAACAGCAATTATTTCCTTGTTTGAATACTGAAGTAATCAAACGAAATGCATGTGCATTTGAAGTTTCCACGCCATTTGAACGCGATCTATATTACAATCAGCGGGAGTCTCGGTGCCCCTGTACCTCCAGTTTTGTGCATGCCCTAACGGCACTTGTCCCTGCTGATCCCTCCCAAATGACTGGTCCAACGACTGGGGTACAATCAGGTAGCTGAGGTCATCTCTGTATCACGCAAACAAGTAACCGGAAGTAGTTTGCTTGCATGAACCTTTATGTAGCTCGTACCATCTATCTCCATACGGCAAGACATGCACAGAATTATATGTCGATTTTCCCAAATAATAAAAAATAACCTTCCTCTTGGACTGGATCATGTTAACTAGCCTATTGTTAGAGTGCCCGAATTGTCAGTCATTAAAAATGCAAAGATTCAGGCTACCTACTCCTCGATGCACAATTTTAAATGATGTAGACAACACTAAATGCCCCCAGCACTTGCTCTGAGAAGCCAGTTTGAGTCAGTTTATTAGGAGAGTAAAACCTTCGCTCTTTAACTCCCTATTTTTATCCAAAGCAGCAATTGAATCAATCGATACATTAATAATTTTATCAATTCAGAAGTTATCGGTATGTATAAGCCAGGCGCAAGCTGCCGCCACCAGCATATTCGTGATTATGTGCACACTCGTTTCTCAGCGGATGAACGTCTTGTTTACATCCAAACGCTCTAACAGTTTCTGAAAGGACCACCGCGTCAGGGAGTCCGTTCCATGCTCCAATGACCCTCCCTGAGAAGGCGTTCAGCCTGACTTCTGTATGGGCCAGCTCTCTCTGCACTTTAAAGGAATGACCACGCAGACGGCCCGTCCCAGCCAATTCTGAGAATTCGTCGAAGTCTATGGCACACTCACGGCCTCTGACAATCCTGTAGGTTTGAAAGAGATCGCCACGCAGTTGCCTGTAATTTAGAGGAAACAGATTTAGTTCGCTCAGCCTGGTTTCGTAAGGCAGATGATGAAGATTCTTGACCATCTTCGTAGCCATCGGCTGTACTCTTTCCAGTCGTTGATAATCTTTCTTCAATCACGGTCGCCAGACCTGGACTGTACACTCTAAGCGAGACCGAACGAACGTCCTGTAGGTTTTTCCGAACACCTCCTTGTCTATCTGCACGAATCCTCGCCTCAGTACAAATAACAGCCACATCGCGTATTTGGCTGCCTTTTGACACTGTCACGATGATTTAAGGGAGGAGGTCATTAGGACGCCTAGATCTTTCTGTCCCATAACATTTGAAATGGGCTGCCCGTCAAGGACGTATTGAAAGGACTCGTCCTCCTTACTGGCCCTTTCGAGGTGGGGTCTCAGGACCCCACATTTTTCCACATAAAAATTGAGGAATCAACGAGCTGACCCACTCCTAAGGCGGTTAAGACTGTCTTGAAGCGCGTAGCTATCTGCTTCAGATCTGATGGCTCTCCACAAATTAACATCGTCAACGAGCATAATGGCGTTGCATCCCAGGTCGTCGACGCAGTCGGTAATGAAAACTAAAATGGCAACAACCATATGACTGAACCCTGGGGGACATCACTTAGAATGAGGGTAGTAATTAACCTCGAGGCCTCAACGCGCACTGTTTGTGATCTCCTGTAAAAAATCTGTTAGCCATGTCAACAGCTGCCCTCTTATCCAGTGCGAGGGTCCACTGCTCCATCGAGAGCAATAAACTGAAAAGGCACGAGTGGTTCTGTCTCATGCCGTGCTGCGGCGCTGAGAGTGGGTGGTTCTGCTCCAGGAACTTTATTGTTGCTTCCTTAACTATGGCTTCCATTTTTTTACAGCAGATGCAGGTGAGACCAACAGGTTGGTGATTTTTAACATTAGCACGAGCCCCACCCTTGTATTTCAGAAAGATATTTGCTGTCTTCCATTCGGACGGCAGCTTCCCTTATTCGAATGACGAACAGAAGATGTGTTCTAGTGGTTTAGAGAGTTTATTTGTCAATTCTTGCAAAAAAAATTAGCCGGTATATTGTCTGAATCCGCGAATTGGCTTCTTTATGATACTGGAGCTATCTTTCCACAATAGATGTCGGGAAGTGTGGATTCAAACACGAGACCGAAGGTCGCAACAACAGTGCTGACAGTATGATTCCGGAACTCCGTTTGCCTAGTGAATACCCGGGCAAAGAACCGCCCCAAGTGCTCGGCTTTCGCGCCGTTTGAACGACTTCTTCACTATTATCATCCCGCGGTATTGCTATTGGGTTGCTGTTTCTCGGTCAACTATAAATATGGCGGAATAGAATCTTGGGCTTTTGCCCAGTCTGTCGGATGGTTCTAGATTCATAGTCCGTCCTTGCCTGAGGGATGTAGTTTTTGATCGTTGTTGGTTGACAACCAAATTCCTGGAGGTGTTCTGGTGACCCATTTTCCATCTTCCATCCTTAACCTTTCTCCCTTAGCTCTTTATTGAAATCTCTAGTCAGCCAGCTAAATTAGCTAGCCGTTTTTGTGCCTTCACCGGACAACATCACCGAATAAGATCCAATGAGGTCGTCTTAGACGATCTTCAGTCATCCTCTGGATCCCCCTTGAGTAAAAATCTCCATCCGCGGACATCGATTCGTCCTTCATCAAGTTAAAGTGTTCCTTCAGTATATTATGTTGGCTTTCTGCCCTCTTCTGGTGTTGAGAGAAAAGCGAGTAACCCCACAATAGCTTAGTATGGCCACTTTTTCCTGGAGATGCACTGAAATACACTTTATCAATGTCCGGGAAGTCCCTCGTAGGAACTAGGTCCAAGTAATTGGCTCTCTGTTTCCTCCTAAATACAATTGGCGCGTTTAAATGCTTTGCCAGGGGGAGGTCGAGTGCGAGGTCCATTAGCTAAGAACTGAAGGAGGCTGGCGTACCGTTTAATTCTAAACTTTCACACTCTATTTCAAGGGCGTTGAAATTTTCAGCACTAAAAAACTCTTAGTGTCTAGCTACCTCCCTGGCAAAAAATAGAAACGACCCGCCAGCTGCATCGGAATGTTTGGTGGTCTGTAAACCGTCAGGAATCCTGGGTTTTGTACGCTGCTCTTCTTCATCCTTACCCAGGCGAATTGGTATTCAAGGGAGGGGGTGTAGGCTCGTTCAACTGCCGAGATTCCCATCCTTACTTATATGACTACCCTGCCGCCCTGTCTATTTTGACGGTCTCTGTGAAAAAGCTGGTAACCATTTGTAGAAATCTCGGCGTCCGCGATTTCGACATTGGGCCAAATTTCCGTTCTGCCAATGACATCGGGGTGTCGTTCTGAAACTAGCGCTTTGATTTAGTTGATGTTCAAAACGAAACTTTAAGCATTGGCATACAACAATCTCAATTTGGTCTGAGAAACTCGGCCTGTCCGTTTCGTGAGATTGGGTGCAAAAGCCTGTCGGTGCTGATAGAGATGGACTGGTGTCCGTCACGCTGAAGATGTTAGGGTGATAAGCTTTCTCCAGAGGAATAAACCCTGAACATGTATGATTTTCACGTTCAGTATTCTAGGATTTTTCTCTCCCAGGCTCGACCCCTGAGGAATTCCGCACTGAGCCCTCTCCATTTCTCTCTTTGCAGGTGAAAGGTCCCGCTGACGAAAACTGTTCTGTGTGCACCTTAGAATGCGAATTTCCTGTCCAACAGTCGCTGTGCTTGTTTCTTATTCTGAAGGAGAATTTTCAGCGGTCTCGCTCAGTCTGAGTTATCGCTTGAGTCTTTATTGGGCTCATCCTGAAAGACCTTAATATAGTGACTTTATCCTCCTCTTTTGAGAGAGGTTCGAGGCACTGATGGAACTCTTCCATATCATTATTTTTAGCTTTGCAGCCGCCAAACTAATCACTTACGGCGGAAAAAACGGGCCGAAAACTGACTGAAACCAGGGCCCCAGATGAGAGCTCAGTCAGTTGATTTATCGTTCTGGCGCCGGCGTACAGAGCTTTGTGGAGTCAACTCCAGTCCTACGCCATCATTCGACGATTGGCTAACACGCCCTCTAACTATCGCTCTTTTGTTGCTACTATTATCTCTGACGATGGACTTCTGCGCGACTTCGACATCTCAGAACAATTAACAGAATATTCCGGAGAGTGACTACCCTTCTTCTTCTCCTTCCTCTTCCTCCTCCTCTTCTTGTTCTTCCACTCCTTCACTTATGACGTATTCTCTTCTTTGGGGTGTCGAACGCAGACTCGGACATTCTCTTGTGCCAGTGCGTTTACGGCGATCAAATCGAGGGCCTTATGGTTTATTCGTACGTGTAGATACTTCATTACGGATATCCCGGTTATCGCCTTCTTCTGATTGAGGAATGCTTTAAGTGTCACAGCTAATGCATGGTTCTGAGCTTACTAAGGTTTCTTGGTCATTTGTTGGAATCGACAGTACGGTTTTTGCTTGCAGCGTACTTAACTTCTATTCCATAACCTGGTCTTCTTTTTCTTAACGGGATGCTCTGATACATTTTTGTTCCCTGAGATTCCTTTTGGTCACCTTTTTCTCCCAGTAAACAATGATTCGCAATGGCACCGAGCTCCATAGATGTACCCTTTTCTTTCTCCTCGGTAGACATAACGCACGTTCTTCCTTTTTTCTGAACCTCGGATATCAGCGATTTCCTCTCTTTTTGGTAAATATTGAGAGAGATTTCCCAATATATTCATCCCCCATTTAGGCCCTACATCTCCTCCATTTTCAAAAATCTTTGAAGGAGTCCGAAGCGCGTCGTATAGGCTTTGACTTCACATTCTTCGTACATACCATTTATTAAACTTCTCGCCCGTTTGACAGAGGGTGACGTGATAGAAAAAGGCGTGGGGTTGCAATCATTGTTACTACGACTAATGTCCAGTTTTCCATTTATCTTAGCCCGCAGGCTGCGCTCCAATATCCTTATGGTTACCTCATTGGTCTCTCCTAGGCGCGGCCGTTATTAAATTCTGAGTTTATGTGGGATTCTTATACTTTGTCCTTAAGGCGCTTTTCGACTCGCATTATTAATTGAAGGAATGTGGAACGTCCACAATGGTATGATAGCGGAACGACTCAGCCGTTCGTAAATCTAAAGGTGTCTGTCGAGCTGTTGACGTAGAAGCGGACAGAAGGGGATATGTTCTCTCTGTTGAAATCCACTTGTAATTTGTGAAAATAAGATTACTGATGGTTAAAATCCGATTCTTACTAACGGCAGGCTGTAATAACGGTCAGAGGACTGGTATTTCAAAAAAAGTGAATCCCTGGGATGCCGAAATTTTAAACCAAATCTCCAAACGCGCGTCTTCGAGGGCATCAAGAGTTAAGCTCGATATTTCATTGCCCTTGTTTACTCTGGTGCACAAATAAGTCAAGGTCACTTTTAAAGCTTTCCATCGGTGGTGACATGCCAAGGTCTGGGGGAGAGCACTCCACGATTTAACTACTCTGAAAAAAGCGCAGTTTTAATGAGTGACCTTGGAGATTGGTCGTGGTAGCGAATTCAGTAATGCCCTCGTAGGCCAGGTCGCAATCCAATTCCTTCACAAAGCAGACTTCCTGCAAATGATCGTAACACTGTTGTCTGTAACTTAAGAGAAAGAGGTTCAGGTTTCTCAGGCTGGTTGCATAAGGAAAGGAGCTCTGACTTCTAACGATTTTCGTGGCCCTCCTTTTGGCCCACGCCCATGGTCACCAGGCTTGTATGCCGTATTCCAAATGCATCCTGGTGAATGTTCCAAAAACCATAGAGGAGTGGTTTTCGTCAAAATCTATAAATGTTCACTTGATAACGTACAGTACGAAAAATGCGCTTTATGTCACTATCGAGCAATGAGGGGATGGTTTGAAGGAGATCGCTGTCAGCAAACTGAGGTCTCTTCAGGTGCCCGCTATCGAAACCATCTAAAAGTACTTTCTTGTGCTGGCATATCTGGCTGGGCTGCCTAAGCGAAGTACGGTACACTTGCCGATGTTGAACAGCATGAGCTAACGAACTGACTGCTCCTCCAACTGAATTAGGCTCGTGTTCAGTACATCTTCATAGGCAGTGCCCCAGATTACACTCCGTATTTTCATGTCATCTGCAAACATTGGTACTTTTAAGTTCAAATCTTTTGCGCAGTTGTCACTCATTAGAAAAATTGGATCTCTAAGCACCATTGTTGACCCCACCAGATCTAATTTTTCTTGATCGGTGCACGCAACCTAGTGTGATCCACAGGTTTTTTTATGACCCATTTGAGGAAGTTGCCTTTGATCACTATTCTTCTCAGCTAGTACAATAGTTACCGGTGTGGCACAGTATCAAAGGCCTTTTTAAAGCCAATGAGAACGATATGAACCGTGTGAGTGTCTTCAAATGCTCGAGTCCAACTCTGGACAGATTACAATAAATTTACCAATAAATTTTGCTATAGATTTACCTTCTTGACGGCCGAATGTCTGCTGCCAGCAGTTTTTTTCTCCTGAACCCTCCAAACCATAAAAACCACCATCAACTATATTTTTATTCCTTTACGTTAGGAGTTTTTTTCACTGCTGGTCGGATTTGTGTTTAACGCTGCCCTTGACAACACCTGTAAACTGGCATTGAATAAAAATTATCATCATCGACTCTTTCCTTTCAGAATCCGTACTGGCAGTTCGATTGCAAGTTGTGGACTTCTAGGAATTGTACCAGTACGCTCTTTACAATCCTCTCCATAACTTCCCCGAGAATGCGAGTCACGTTTATCCGCCTGCGGTTTTTCGCCGACGCCCTGCTGCCCCATTCGTGTAGGGAAGTTATATGCGCCTGCTTTCAATCGACAGGAAGTGTTCCGGTGTCAAATGACGTTTGACGCAGTGAATGGCTCCACCGTTACTCAAGCTAATTTATCTTTCAGAGACCATGCGCAATCCTGAGACGCCTTCAGAGTTTCAGTTTGGGTTCAGATTTTTCACTTTTGTAAAGAAAAGGCAAACAAACCCCTTCATACATAAGGAACGTTGAGAAGAAGATTTTTTAAAGAAGTGAGCGTGACAAGGGCGTAGCTGTCTGTCGAACTTCAAATACCTGTTAATGTATGCGTGATGCGTCGGAAATAGTGAGCGTATAAAATATGTATTTCCGAGGCGTAAGTGAACGCTTAAGCATCTATGGGATTGTGCTAGACGATGCTTGGTTTTTCACCGAGCTCTCCTTTTTACCGAAGCAACTGTAAAATATTATCAGCGAAAAAAGGGTGAGTTGTATATTTGGTGGCGGGTAAATTTCGCCGGTGACGACATAAGGAGATAAATAGGTTGGGTTCTGATGGCATGGTAGTACCTACGACTGTGCCGGTCAGGGTTCCTGATCAAAATGTCTGCGGATGGAGCCATGGTCACATTCTCAAGCAGAGTATTCTATGTTTTAATCCCTCTGTTGATGAATACTAAACTCCTGGCATTTAGTCTTGTCCCCAATGCAGGTAGTTTAAGTGGACGTCCCCTCAAGTTCTTTATAGTAACTAGTTCGACAAAGTCCACGGATGCAAGACAACATTCCTGACTTCCCAACGTGTGGAGCGCTTTTATCTAGTCGCCTTGTAGCTGGCAGTAACCCTAAAGAAACAGGGCGAGATTGCGCAGTTATCCTTGGCCTCGGACTAGTTTGGTTGCGCATAGTTGGACTTTTTCAGGAGGGCTGCGACCTTTACAGTCCAAGGTCTCTAGGCTTGAACGACGCATTGTAGCCTTGGAAATATAAACAATCCGAAGACCTTGTCGTCAAACCTTGCAAAGTTCGCTTGATGAGATATAAGCCTGATATTGTGGAATTCGTTACTTTAATGAGGACGTGATTCACATTCATAGATCCTTCTGAACACCTACTTGTCTTCTTTGCTAGTCTTCCTTTGTTTTAATATGTAGGTCATCCATCTTTACCCGAAGTTACGCCTCGTCGAAATAAAGTGAGAAATTAGTTAAGAAGTGCAATTAACATTCCTTTCCGTGTATTACAATATTAGCGACATCTTCCTCCATTGCGCCTCGTCGTAAATCGCGATTAGGAGCTCAACGAAGTATCTTGCTCCCCTGAATGTCGACTTCGGTATGCTTCCGAAATCAGTCTGTCGCCAGCGAAGTCATCGGAAATCAGCAGAAAACGTAGACCTATTGACAATCTATCTGCAAAGGCTAAGTCGTCCTTTGCTTCAAACTGACATTTGATGTTGAACTTCCTTCGGTGCTCAGCAAATTATCCACTTGCCAACGCAACAAATTAACGCAGTCTTGTAGAGATCTTTCTAGCATGGGAAAGGCGTATGTCTACGACCCTACTACATGTGACATGAGGTTGCCGCCGCGGGAAGGATTTGAACCACGGACCTTTCGAACGGGGCCCAGCGCTTCTAACCGTTAGGCAACGTTCGGACAGCCGGCGAACAAAACGATAGATACCTGGCAAATAACCATCTGCCCTCAATTGTTAACCGTTTTCTATTTCCTGTAAAAAAATTTAGCGGAAATATTTAACTCGCTCTCAACTAAGCGCGACGGACCACCGACCACCAATTCGGAAGAACGCTGTGAACTACTGAAATCAGTCAAAAATAGGTTGAGCAATGAAATGTTGGCACGCCGTGATGAATACCGAGAACCTATCACGAGAGTTTTGCGATCAGAAGTAAGTAGAAATAGCATCACTCCTCAAGCATAGCAAAATCCAACACCCAGAACACTATATTAGACACTGGTTTTGAACCAAAACAAACGGCAAATCTCTGAGGCCATCGATAAAAATTCAAGACAAATTACGCCAAATTTAAAGTAGGGGCCAAATTTTCTTTCGCCGGATGATTGAGAAATTGAACAAGCTACCTAATTGCAATTTGGAACAAATAAAGCAGAATTGCAATAATTCTGTAAAATTACCTTTTGTTTAAGAGAGCTATTGCTCATTTTTTTGCAAGCAGAGAATCTCCAACATATTTTGGGTGCGATTTTCACCGATCTGATCTACTGTAGTGATGAAGTTCGTGATCTCTGATCCCTCTGGCCCGTCTCACCTCGGACAATTTCTTCAGCCGCCAGCGAACAACGGTTCCTCAATACTTCTGTTTGGTCCAGTGCCACTTTCTTGTGAAGATTTGGAGATTGAATTATCCGATGCAGCGTTACCTTCCCCTTTCTGGACTGACGTCATTTTATGGCAGCAGTTTTTCCCCTGAACCATCCAAACTACACAAACACCATCCTCAGTATTTAATCATAAAGTTTTTTCACTGTTAGCCCGATTTTTGCTTTATCTTTATTTGACAGGTCCTGTTAACTGGCATTAAATGCACGTATTACTACTAATTCCTCTGTTCTGGCGTAAGAGGTTCAGACATTTAAACAAAGACCTGGTAGCACTTTGCACGACAACCATAGACCTACTTGACAAGAAGTGACATGATGTACTCTTATGGGTAGGTAACCACATACATGTTTTTCCGGCCTATTTCTGTAAATAGGTCTTTCCAAGGCTCTGCCAATCTCCCTTATATATACCGAATTATGAAAGAATAGGCGAGCTCGGGAACCATAGTTTCACTGTCGTGTGTGGTTCAGATAGTAAATCCTCCGATCTAAAATGGTGGTTCTGCCGATCCTCAGAGTCTTGCACTTGTTAACATTGAATCGGTGGAGCCAGTGATTTGACCAACGCTCGAGTCGATGCAAGTTGGCCGATAGATGTGCTTCAACATAATCTTTGTGAATGAGGTCCCGAAGCTTTATTTCGTCGGCAGACATGACGGTGTCCCAGTCCAACAAGTTTGAACTTATAGAAATTATTGGCGGCCTCGTCCTCCCTAAAACTAAATGGTTTTCTCATATGAGTCTCCCAACTCTCCGTCGTTTGAAATAGAGTGGTTTAAGTAATTTTCGATGTGAACTTGTCGCCACCTAAAATATTGACATGTTGAACAGAATCGCGGGCGCCATTTAACTTGGCCTTGGCCTGGGCATCATTGCTCGCCATATGGACAGAGAAGATGGGGCCAAAAGCCGGCAGAGAATTCAGCAGGTGGTCTCGTTGGCTCCGTCGTTCGAAAACGAATAACAGGAGGTAGTTTACTCGTAAGACCGCAGGAAACTTGCTTATGCTGTCTGCGCTGCAGCTACCTGCAGTAGGTTAATAGGTTTAGCTTTATTATAGCTTCCTTTGGGAACTGTCAGTCGCCTTTGAACTCAGGAAAAAAATCATTAGTGTCAAAAGTAAGGGTCAAAAGACACCCTGGGCGGAGGCATGTATTTGCAGAGTATTCACGATATCTTTCTGATATTACGGCCCACCGTCCTACCGTATCCCTGAGGAACAGTTCTGTTTTAGGGTATCATCACCGTCGCCAGTCCCGTGTCGCTTGACAAGGACCACACTGAGGTCACATCTTCACCCCAGTACGATGAATAAACGCGTCCTATTGACGTCATGGACAGTAGTCGACGTACTCCACACTGTTCTTTGGCGTTTACCTCCGATTAATTAAAAATGTTTGAAAGTTCGCGCGCGGTATATCTCCTTTCAGTCTTTTCTTTTAATTCCTTCTGCATACGTTCGAAGAAATGCAGATGAAAGAGCAATTGGGGAACATTTAGCAGAATGCAATAGCAGCCTGGCCTGTTGGATTTTTTCGCCACAACGCATTGCTGGATGCACTCATAGGCTGATTAAACAGTTAGCCTGGAGGTCACAGTGATTTCCAGGCAATAAATGGCAGTGACTAAAAAACTATACTTTTCCTGAGAAATTCGAATTTCATTAGCGTTTTAATTGTACTGGGCACTGGTGTCATATAACAGAGATAAGCATCCACAGAGTCTTATTTTTCCTTAGATTTCAACGAGTATGGACAGACACAGGACAATCTTCGCAACTTCCTTTATTGGTGCAAATGCATTAGGTGATTTAAGTGATGATCGGTCCCGGTCAGGGCAAACTGTCAGGCTTTCGTGCTTCTTGTAATGCTGAAGTAAAATACATACAGGAACTGCGCATAAATGGATTTTGTTTAAAACGTGATGTTCCATCTAGTATAATCTGCGCCCCAGTCCAATGCGTAGTAATGCCTGTCGTGTTTTCCTTGAGCAAACTACAAACTCTTATGCATTCCAAAGATCTGAGGGTTTACTGCTCTCAACTGCGGCCCCACCACTTTCCACAGCACAGGTACACTTTAAAATCCAAGCACGTATCCCGTTGGCCGCCAGCCGCTGAATGATATGAATGCTTTTAGATATTTCAGACCAACTACTTCAGCGTTTTCCGTGTTATCGCAGACATTTTCAATGCGTGGGACCGACAGAACATGTTTGCGGAAAGTGAGCTTGAGTCAAGCGAATTGTACCTACAAAAATGGCGTCAGACGAGAGGAAGATAACGCAGCGACCTAGAGGGAGGAGGACTCAATTATTCGAAGTGAAAGAATCGGTCTAAGTGGAGCCCAATCGAGTTCGACTGGAGCGCAGTCGGACCTGCCCCATAAACTGGCAGTTACAGTTGTGCGTAATTACCAGGAGGACTTAGCATGCGTGATCAGGCCGAAATGCAGGACAGACCGCAAACAGTCCCCTTCCCCGGAACCAAGGTTACAGCCCTCGGATTACTGTAAGCATTAAAGAATTTAGGAGAATTTATGCAAAAACTCCAGGAGACTGGGATGCTTACTTACGCATTTATATTCGCCAGGAAATCATGTACCTCATTTCACTAAGCATCTCCTTAAAGTCTCCAATCTGAATTCAAAAAATTTAATATTGCAAGTGAAAAAAAAACAAACTAATATGCACAGAAAGCTAGATAGGGGTGGCGGGGGGAGAGAAATGCATACACGTGATTAAATTGGCTTAGCGGACGACAAGGACCGTTTCATTTATTTTTAAATACGCAACCCTCAGTCATTCGCAGACGCGGTCTCCGACACGTCCGTTGACCAGAGATCCTCTGTCCTTTCTCTGAGCAGATGGCGCAGTTGTTCCGCCTCTTCAACGCTTTCGTCAAAATTATTGCCCTGAAAAAAGGAATCCCTTGTTTACTCATGTGGGCTCAAGTTCTAGATTAGTCTACGGTTTATGTTATGGAGAAAGCACCGAATATCATAAAACACGTCCATTTCTCATTTTGTTAGGGTTAACTTTAACGGGTCTGACGTCGAGCAGATGAATTGTAAAGGAAAATATAGTTAACCACTAGCCACACGACATCTCTGTTCCTTAAATAAGAGAAGACTTTAAAATAGGTATTGGGCTATTTTGATATTAATGTCTGCCTGTTGAAGTTGGCTTTTACTCTGGCAAGTCAGGCGTCTAGAAGAAACTACGAATAGTTTCTATCCTAATGCTTCGTTGTATTTAACAGAAAGCTCCCAAAACGCACATTTTTGTGATTTAGCTCAATGCCGATTTTTTTGGATGCTAAGGGTCTACTGGTGAGAATGGATAATCTTCTGTCACTTTGGGTGTATAGTTTCCACAGGAGTGGCGCCTGGTAGGAGTGACAGCTGTTCCATGGGCTCGTATGCAAGCAGCAATTTTTCTGTTTGTCACCTAACTGACAGACATTTTTCATTTGAAACTCCACTAGACTGTGCTTGTCGTAGCGGCCAGATGCTAGTAACCACTTCAACCTGCAGACTAAATTGGATGAATGTATACAGCAGGGTTCCCTCCACATGACGAAGCTATGTGCTCGAGGGCTGAATCAATCAGTAAAAAAAGTCGGCCGTGTGGTGGCACACCCAGACGGGCGTTGTAACCCGGCTAAACGCCTCCAACTATCAAAAGAGAAGGAGGCGTCCGCCGGGTGAGGTTTATTGGAGGTCTGGCGTTTCGAGAAGTTGTTTCGTCTACCCATCTTCAGAGACTGGGAAGTCATGCGCACAGCTCTCCTTATATGGTGCACTTCGATGCGTGGCCCGCCAGTGGCGCCTGTGTGGCTGCATCCGACCCGCATGTCACCGTGACCTGAGAAGCCCCTGCCCTCGTTGGCCACGGAGATAGCTGAAGGCCCTGATGGCCCCGCGCCGTGACTGTCGCTCTTTAAGAAGGTTCGTAAAGTCAGCTAGGGGGGAGGAGGGAGGCAAATTGCTGTGGCGGTTGACAGAGCAGTCGGTGGACATCCAGGCCTCTTGCACCTGCCTTGTTGTATTATCATCGCCCCGGCACACAATCTCAACGGCCTCAAAGTTGAAGATGTGTCCCATTTGCGCGGCATGAGTTGCTACCTCCAACTATGGGTCCGACCTTTCGTGCATTCGCGTTCGCAGCCGTCGGCCGGTTTCTCCAACGTAGTTGCACTTCCCGCAGCTGCATTGAGTTTGGTACACAACAGCCGACATCTCCTGATTAAGGATCGGGTCTTTTGGTCGCATCATTTGCCGGCGGATTGTTGAGTCGGGCCTATGTGCAACACCCATTCCTAGCGGCGCGAGGGATCTAGCCACGGCTTCTGAGACCCCTTTCATGTATTGAATGCTCCGCCACGATTTTGGCTGACTGTGTTCTTCATTTCGTCTACTTGGTTGCATTCGGCTCCGCTCAACGACTGCTCGCTGATAGCCGTTGGCTCTGAAGAGTTCTTGGAGGAAATTTATCTCGTCCAGTTTGGCGGCTGGCGTGCTGCATAAGTTTTCACCCGTCGGTATAGCGTGCGGACACAGCTTCGTTTGTGTTGTAGCGGGTGGTTGTTGTTGAAACTGAGCATTTGCAGTGTGTTCATCGGTTTTCTGTAGACTGACGTTCGATAGTAAGAAGCGATAGCTGGAACAAGGGCTTTATTCGCCTGACGTAATTGACCACTCGGGGAGCGCGCAAGCCGGTGAGCCAGACGACCGAGCAGTCATCACGCCAGCATCCAACGCGGCTGATGAGATTTCAGCAATTAGCAACTTGCATGCCGGCCATCAAACAATTAGCGCACCAGCGGGCAACAATCCTTGATGAAGGGGAGCGTGGTTAATTGCTACAGGTATATGGTAGCATAGCGACTGCATCCTATAAGTACAGCAACTTCCTGTGCACGAGTCACCCTTTTCTGCCTCTGTCTCTGATGATGGGTTCAGTTACAGTAAGCGTGAGAGAGCGCGTGGCAACAAGAGTCGGGTGCCGAAAGATCTTGGGAGCGTTTTAAGACTCACCGAAAGAACCAATCGAGTTATCCCGGTCAGTGTTTCACCACGTGTTGTACTACGCCGCTCCATTTGGATCTGAAGCATATCCGTCAGACGTTTGAGTCCCTCAACACTTATCTTATTGTCTGGAAATAAAAACGCTTAAGAAATCATTACAGTACAAATTCTCAAAGTGAAGAAAGTCTATGAGTGGAGCACTCAAAAACGGGCTCACTTACCAAAATAACAAATGTAAATTGGGGTACTTTAACCTTTGAAGCTTCAGCCGATAATATCACAAAGATTTCCAGGGTTATCTATGTGGGCACAAACTCTCTAGACTGCTGTTTAACACCTGTGATACTCAAGTCTATATAATGTCACTTCGGCAAGGTCGAGTATTTATTGACTCGTTTAGCGGCACACTGCATCTTGTGTCTACCACTCAACTAATATTTGAATTCTGAAAAATGGCCAATAGTTTCACCTAGGATGTTGGAAGCAAACTCACTTTCACAGTCGATCAAGTCGAGCGTTGTGGATACAGTGTCCTTGGCATTCATTGGCAAAGAAAATAACTAGGCGCGGTGAAATCAGAGGTGGACATACTGTCAATTACCGATCTCATTAAATGTTGAACGAAATTATTAAATGTGCATTTGAGTAGGAAGGATAACCTAAGTGAAGTTGTAATACCGATTATCGTGCGGCAGGGTGCCGCAAATATTTCAGACACGCCACGATGCTGGCTTTTAGATGCCCTTCTTTTCGGCCGTCTACAATTACTGTACCCGGTAAAAGACGACTATTTAAGTAGTAGGCGTCTTTACTATTGTATTTAGATGCCCCTATAAATCCAAATATATTTTGCAGGAAAAAATGCATAAAATATCATCTCTTGTACTTATTTGGTAGTAAACCGCGTCTTTTCCCAAATCTCATACTCGGAGAAGTGGCATCTTTTAGTTTTTAAAAAGTCTCTTATTACGAGATTTTTAGAAATTGTGCGATGTTCGTCCAAATAGCATTGAATATGTGTGTCCAATAATCCTCCTCGTAGGGTATACAACATAGTCCACTTCCGTTGCAAGATTTTATGAACCCTATATGGCACCTACTTGACAGATATGAAAAATGAATGTTCTTCGTTACGTGGGCAGTATACAGTTAGTAGACTAAAAACCCTAAGCGCAAATGCAATGACAGATCGAGCTCAAAATCATTCTGAAAATGAGGAACCTGTTTAAGGCTAAAAATTACTCTTTCTTCGAGCATAAGAAAGAATATTTTCATGCCTGCGTTTTTGCAAGATTTTTTTGAAATTATAAGGCCATCGAAAGTGGTTATAGAAAAATGCATATTACTTAAGTTGTCATTTTGGCCGACAGCGATTATTATCGGCGGGCAAAAAGAAAAGAATTTTAAAGCTAAAATCCTTGCATGCCCAAAATATCACTTGATTATGCCAAAAGATAGTCATTATTACCTTCATACTGAAGTAGTCCTTCCTAATTGAATACGTATTTCACAGTTTTGGTCAACATTTCAGGAGATTGTAAAGTTCGTGGTTATTGACAATAACTGGTAAGTTGGGGTCATTCTTTATCAAGAACGCCTATCATGTCCGATCAGGGACTGGATCTAACACATGCACGCTCACAGATCAAAGTCTTATGCCAACTGTCTGGCAAAAAGCATCAACCGTGCCTCTGGGTGGATTATTTTTAGTCGGGTGGCACTCAGTCGAAAAGGTTGGTCTGATTAAGCAGTGAACCAAACTGTCTAAAAGATACAAAACATTTCCGCGTATACCATCTTATCAAACTGCTCCAAAACTGCTATACTGGTTACCGTTTTCAGGCGTCCCTTGCCACACCACCTCGCCAGTCTCGTCAATCTCATCAGTGGAATCCCAGGACATGTGCAACGCTTTCGGCTTTTAAGGTCGACGAAATCAATTGGTCTAGGAGTTGCTGTGGTGTATACTAGCTAGCTGTCTGACGCATATGTGAAGGATTCCGCCCAAAGTTCCTCATGTAGTTTCTGCTGCATTAGCTGTGCTCTCTCATGAAATGTTAAGCAAAAATGCTAATTTGCCTTTAAATTCAGAAAGATTACTTAGATAGTGTTGTAATATTAATTATCACGCACCTAAGATATTTCAATCACTATAGGATGCCAGCTAATGGGTGGACTCAGTTTTTGGCCGTCTGCAAAAACTTCATCCTGTAAAAATGTCAATTTAAGTAGCATGAAAGTTTATTGATTTTGTATGCCCTCAAAATTCAGTTATATTTTATAGAAAACACGCACAGGAGTGACCTTTATTTTACTTATTCGGTAGCGACGTACGTCTCCTTTAAATTTTGTGCCCAAGGAAGGTTTATCTTTCGGTTTTATAAAACGTTTTTAATTTTGAGGCTTTTTAAGACCGTGAAATTTTCCTCCGCACAGCATCGCATCATCACGTTTACTAGTTATGCCTATATAGTATACAATCCGGCCCATACCCATTTGCGAGTCCTATATAGCTTCCTTCTAGCAGCATAGAAAAGTATATGATATATCCTAGACGAAATGCACACAGCATTTAGTTTGAACCCCTGAACGCAAATATAACGGCATGTTAGGTAAAACATCATTCAGAAATTTAAAATGTTTTTGGAAACCGAAAGATGTTCTCTTTTCAGGTAAAAAATTTAAAGAATACGCAATTTTCTACCAAAGAAGCACAAGAGAGAATACGTTTGTGCACGTTATCTTTGAAATATAATGGAATTTACAAGAGCATAGAAAGTCGGTGGATGAATTTCGTACTGCTTTAGTAGCCATTTTACAGAAAGTGGTCTTCGCAGGCGGCCGGCATTCTGGTGTGGCTGAAATGTCTTAGGATGATGTCGCATAATAACTAGTATTACAACCCCCACTAAGTAATCTCTTCTGACCAAAAGCACATTTCGAAATTTCGGTTAACATTTCATCGGATAGCACATCAACTGCATGTACTCCATTTTTTAAGTTGAATTTGTTACCCTGAGGTGAAATCACCGAATAACTGGTTTTTAGATTTTTGAAGCGCGTACTTTTATCTTTGTCTATAAATCTGCGGAATTCACTGTCATTAACTTCAGCACAATAATCGCGTACTGCTTCCATCCGTTAAGCTAGTAGTTTCCTTCTCAACTGAAGAATGATGCCGCAGGTATTTTTCGAGCTGACATATATTTGACATGTTTTGTCAAAAAATTTTGCTGAGAAGTCATATTAAAAGGTATTTTTAGGTTTAGGAGCTACAGTCGAAAGGATGCGCTGCCATTAGCAGTTTAAAGTATAAAACATGAATCTCTGCGAACGGGTCTTTTTACGGAGTATCAAAAATAACTATAATAAGTCCAACATACGCGCCAAGTTTATCATGGAAACTTCGTAATTCCCATGTATTCGTAATCCATGGGGTGGAATATTTTCTCCAGCAGCCAGTAAGGGATGTTTTGACTCCAAGCTGTCCAAAATTTGCTAGACAAAATGATGACATTTGAAACAACCGCTTAGGCGAAATAAGAAAGACGTAAGTGGATGAAGTCAACGTTTGCAAGAGGTAGATAGATAAAATCGAAGTCCATATTTTAGGATGTAAAATGCGCAGTGCGTTCCTCACCTCCCGCGTTATCGTTTCCCCTAGACCCTTTATATTTCCGAATTCGCGAGTCGGTCTTCGTTGTTGAAGATTTTTGTTCTTTTCGCGAGGCACTAAAATCCCGAAGAAATATCAGTACGAAAGGTCTTCGGTGTCTGACTGAAGCATTTATGCGTATTGTGACTTTGGAACTGGCTATAGGATCCTTTGAGGAGACAGTTCGGTGCCTAGACACAAGTTTAAATCAAAAGCACTCAAACGGAACGATCTTATTTTTTCCCTCGAAGGTGTTCATTACAACAGTTTTCCATTTACTTGTGTTTATCCAACTGACTACCAACATCATGAGCCTCGCCTCAGCCACACCGAGCCATATTTATTTAAAATTTTCCCCGGAAATAAACTAATAGGAAACTCTCTTGCCATTGAAGCATCAAATCTGTAGATATTTAATCAACGGATGAGACTTTAGCAAAAGATAACGTCTGTTGGTTTCATTAGAAGAAAGAATTTCGCTCAATTCATAAGAACACTGGCACACACCTTTATGGATTATTACTTCTGCAAATTAAACTAAAATTGTGCATATTAAAATCCTATCTTCCGCTTCACTCCCGACTGTCTCGGGCAACTGGACACAGAGGCGCAAAAAGTAGGCTTATTTTCCCACGGTTATTGCTTCGATGTGAATATTATTTGATAAGGCACGGACCCCGTATAACAAGCGGCCTGTGCCAAGGCGGTTAGCGTTATGAAGGTAAGTAATAGGGGTGGTGTTGGGGGGGGGTGGGTAAGGTTTAGAGTTAGGACATGGAAATATGTATCCCTGGAATTAAGCGCAAGGTAACCCTATTACAGGAGTCCTTAGTCCAGTGCCCAACTGACTATTCTTTTCTGACTTATTCTTCGCCCGAGTTTTGGTATTTTCCCTTTAACATAGTGAGTGGGTAGATGTTTTGCCGGAAATATTCATCAGATCAAAGATGTCTGCCCAGACATAATTACCTCTTTTGGAAGCCACTGGTGACCTGGTCGTCGCCCTTGCTGCCTGTTGATAAAACAGAAGGGAAATGGCACGACAAAGCGGAGAGTGGTATATACAAAATTGGCTCGAGTAATGTATGATTTTTGAACCGAAGTGGCCAATATACAGTAAATTAATTAAACATCCTTTTGGTTGATTCGTCATTAAACCTCCAGTTTTAGAGAGCAAGGGTAATTATTTAGAATAAAATAATTACATTAACTCAAATCTAAAATGATGATAGCCATATCTACATGCACATATATGCATGCCGCCCACAACCTAATTTCTGAGGTATGCGTAACTTCACAATAAATTTCTTATAACTCAAAGACCGACTAAATATATCGACCGTAACACGATACTGAAAATAAAATGACCTTTAGGAAAACGCGGGCTCAACAGAACTGTTGGGCGGAATACTTTATTTCTTGGTAATGACCAATTTTTCATGGAAAGCAAGAATGCGAAAATTGATGAAAATCAATGTCGAATTACGGGAAATTCAAATTGCTGAAGTTTATTTTTCGTGTTCATGTAAACAACTAAAGTAAGGAAACAGCATAAGCGAACACTTTTTGAATAAACCACTTTGCACCCTCCTTCTGCTAAATATCATGTAAGAATTGGTGTAATATGCATGGTAGGGGCCATTCAGCGGCTTATTTATATCCAAATGTTTAAAAATTGTAAGTAGGATTGTCTTTTGTCTTTTCTAGACGCGATTGACTGTGGTGGTGATTTCGTTCAATTTCATGGGTGCGGATGTCGCAACGATAAACGTACTAATGGTGTCACATGCAAAGAGGTCGAGCAGTGACTAAGAAGTTAATATATCATTAGGAGAGGCAATCACTAGCACACAATCTCCTGTGCAGTAGGAGAATTTTTCTTACGTAAAACTACTGTACTTTTCGCTTATGGGGGGACTCGTCGAGTCCGAAAGCCTACCTTAAACATTAAGGAATGCTTTGCGATTGTCGGTGTTTTCAATAACTTACTCGAAAACACAAGTTCTGTAGATTATGATTGCCAAAATTTTCAAAATTAGCGAAACCTTGAAATTTTTAACCCATTTATTGAGTCCCGGGTATATTTTTTCGCAGATGAAAATTTGGGTCATGCTTGAGGACTTATTAACACAATGAACTTACCTGCATGAGAATACAAACGTTTACAGCCAAGGCATGCGATAGGCATGTTCATAATGTCATGTGCCTTCTCTAGTGCGTTTTCTTTTTGGAAAGTTCTCCGCTATGGTTTCGGCTAAAGGAGTGTTCATTTCCTCTAGTTTTTCTCCAAACCAAGCTTAGAAAATACATAAAAGTACTTTGCCCGCGCATGGGCTACTCCGACTAATTTCAACAATTTGTCTGACGCAAACCACAATTTTTCTATTTTTTAATCATTTTAATCAAGTTTGCTTAATCCGATCCCAGGTCTTTAAATAAAAGCTGAAGAGTGGCTGCATGATATCAAAATACTTCGTCTAAGTTAACGCGATACCCACACCGTTTTGCAAGGACTTTTATCTGAAATTTGACTTCACAATAAAATATCTGCTTTTATTCTCAAAACTCTAAATGTTCATTTAGTCAAGTACCTTTTCATGTACATTTATGGAATAATAAAAGTCTTCAGGTTGACACAAAAACATGCACTAAAGTCCTGAAGCTAGGCTCGTTTGTGATGCGCTGACAGTTTATTTGAGCTTAACTTCAAAAATGTAAAATGCATACAGTACCTTTTTTGCCGCTGCCAGTTTTGAACCATCCTTTTGTGGTACGTCAATGAGGCTGAATCCTTCGGCGATGTCCCTGCCTTGAGTTTCCGTGAAAAGCTTAACAAAGTTAACATGACTTAGGAAACGCAGTCATAGCCCTTAGAGATATACGATCCTTTAAATGTGCTCATTCATATTGCGCCTATACGCAGTTTACACATACAGGTCCTGTTACAGTTCGGGCTGCACCCAACTCCACAGATTACAGTGAATTTAGTCAAACAACATACTTCTTGGTCTCTGAAATCACTTTCAGTACCAATAAACACTATTGATGTCACAAATAAAAGTCAAGAAACAACCTTTCATAACACAGTACACGTTTAGCGAATGTCAGCGTGAATCCGAGTGAGAGTAATTGTGGCTGGTAGTTTTTAGGACAATGAGTCGCTTGTAACTTTATTACTGCTTTGTTTATTTGATGTCGAATGAAGACGACTGAAAATTAGTTTTTTAGCTTTGTGGCCACAATGCAGGAATGAAAAAAACAGCCTTAGTCCCTCGGTTGAGAAAAAGAGCCGACAGACGAATAAAGTGTAGAAGAGAATTTATGGAGCTGGGAAAGATGTACACGCGAATCAGATCATAACTCTTCAGACTAATTTATCGAAGAGGAATGAAAAGTAAGCAGCCCTTAGGGTCTTGATTTACGAATTCAAGTCAACCTGTTAAAGTCCTCAAATATTAAATTGGAGATCCTGCTCTCCATGAAGTTTGGACAACGGGAATGTAAGCGTGTGCTGTTCAAATTTTCGCATTTAGAGCAGACCTTTCCAGACTCCTAGATACAAAAGGCATTCTCGCAGTTAAGTATGATTTTTCTCCGTAAGTTAATCCAGTTTGCAGCCAGTACGTATGGTAAGCACAGGGGTTTTTATCTTTTGGGCAGACCGGTTATGGTTCGGCAATAGCGTTTTTTCTGAGGACACACGGATACAGGGCAGGGTTGTAACCGGTGGCTTTGCTGAGCTACTCCCGAGAGATAGAGAGAGAAATTGGCAACTCCTAGCTAAAAAGGTTGACGAGCGACCTCTCAGAAAAATTTGCTTGCTTTGACTTACATATTCTCCCTGAAGGATTCGTCGCAAAGCCAACTCGTCGTCCGTTAGGAAGAACTTGGTAATTGTCTGGGTACAATACATTCAAAGTTACAAATCACTAAACAGATAAACAGGGAAAATTAACAAGCCATGATAAGACATTTGTAGAAAAAAATACGATCGGAAGCCTTTCTACGGTAAGATAAACAGGATAAGCTGGTCCTACAAGTTCTGAGTCGAAAACTTCCTCTATTTTATTGTGTAAAATTAAACGAAAACTGTCAAAATAATTGTTTGTGTGTCAAAGATGGCTTTTTAAGCACGGCGATTGTGCGCTTTCTTTTTGGGATTTTTTGACTCTTGACCAGGTTATTTTTCTTTTCGTTTGATTTTGGAGAAAGAGCGCATGTCGATTTGCTCCTTTTTCAAACTCTGGCACTTTTGCCTATGAAAAACCCCCTAGTTGTCGGAGTTTAGCCATAATCGTGTGTTCCGATATTCGGAGCAAAGGTCCCACGCACACGGACATCGGTGTTAATTATTTCCTGAAGTATAACAGTTTTTAAGTCAGTATTGGGAACTATGTTTGGCTATAATTTTGAGTAACGTTTTATAGACTTTGCACTTTGAGGCCGAAGACGGAAGTATGATCATTTGGTACCGCATCAAAAATGAATAAGGTTTTTGAATTCTTGACAGCAGACCAATGGAAATTTTGGAGTGGTTTTGTCGGACCGATCTCATTAACTTTTAACTGAAATTCTGAAATGCGTTTTCAATCACGAGGGATTATGTAGATGGGGTAGCACTACTGTCTATATTTTGGCATAATGCAAAGGTATTTTGGTTACATCAGGATGCCGGCTTTTGAAAAAACCTCTTTTCGGCCGCTTACAAAAACCACACAGTAAAATTGACCGTTTAAATGGTGTGTATTCTTCGCATTGGCTCTAGGTGCATTTTGTATTTCAGGAATATTTTAAGGAAAATGTGGTCTTAGTCCCTTTTTTCTGCACTTATTTAGTAGCAGTTCACATTATTAGAATTTTATGCCCATCGTATCTGCATGTTTATTAACGCTCCTCATTACTAATACAAGATGATTCACATCTATTCCGAAATATTTCGACTTCCATACAGCAATGTCTCTATGACATTGAGAAATACATGATTTTCTCACGCAGAACTATACACTTTTCGGACTGTCAACTCCAAACGCTAATGCAAAGGCAAGTCGAGGCCAAGATCATTCGGAAAATGAATAACTTTTAAGTCTCATTGTGCCCACTTTTCGAATATAAAAGACGTGATCTGTTATTAAATGAGGACAAAAAAGCATATGTATGACCATTTTTTCCTATACAATGTAGCTGAAAATGTAAGAGTCTTGAAGACAGTGGAAAAAATCACTAGTACTTCAGTAGTTATTTTTCCGAGTGCGAATTTTACAGGTGATGGAAACAAGTTCATTCAGAGGTCGGTATTCTAGTGTGACTGAATTATCTTCGAACTATGCTGCATGATAATTAGTATTACAACCCAATTGAGTATTCGTTGCCTATCCGAAACGCATCTCAAAACGTCGACCAGCATTTCATGAGACCGATCACCAACAGTTGCATACTTCGGTCTCAAATATGCTCGCTAGATCCTTCTATGCATATTGGTGTATCCTAACTTTTACCCGAAGCATAGTACTTATCCGTGTACTTCAAAAACTCGAAATACTTTGGAGATTGTCCGACGGAACTCCTAAACCTACTAGAGTTCAGGGGAAGCACTGGAACCGTTGAGCGAAATTATACAATTGACAATAAATTTCTGTGTTGGTAGTCAACTTGGCCGACTGTTGTGACAGTTCGTCAAAAGGAGTCCCAAACAGTTTTTTTGTCAAAAACCTGCCCATCGCTGAACTTTCACTTCAAGCTGCGTGTATGCAGATGACGTCTGGGAAGTTCGCATTTAAAGTTTAACAAGTGTGACTGTAGGTGGGTAGTACACCCAGAGGGTCAGCGAGCAGCCTTCACCTTGTATATGGTAAAACTACTCCTCACGTGCCGAAGTTGGGGCCTCTTCAATCCCCAAAAACGTCTTTTATTTCCAAACCTTTCAGGAACTTATTGATGGACTTAGTCTTGAGGACACTTTTCAGTGGCACCTTTCATTCAGTCTTCGTGGTCACTCGATGAATATATGCACAAATATGTCAAGGCTGAATCTTTGTTCTGAATTTTTCACGCAAAGAGTTGTGGAGAAATGGAACAATCTCATTCAATCAGTCGTTGAGGCGAAGTCCCTGCAACTCTTCAAGAAACGTTTGGAGGATTATTTGTGTCCCCTGTTTTCCCTCGACAGTCTGAACCTGGGCTCTATACAGTACGTGACCTATCTCATGAAATCTGATAACGGAAACTGATGAGATAATTTCTGGACACCTTTAACGTGGCGCATTTTGTTTGCTCACCCACATCCTTCAATGAAATGTCCTTTTCTTGTTCAGAAATTGTGTTTACGTAATTATATCAAGTAAAATATCAGTAAATTTTAGCGAAAATAGACGTTGGAATATATTCGTGCAATTACCTATGCTAATACATGTCCTAGACTCCAGTTACGCATCTGAGCGACTTTTTCATTAAAAGGACAGTAATTTACCCTCGAGAGTTTTAATAAACAGATTAAGCCGGACTGGAAATTTTATTTCATGTCACCTTAAGAAAACTTTTGATCCTACGACGTCCCCATCGGCGAAATCAAGCAAAATCCAGCTTCTCTTGTTGAACCCCATCTCATTTAACTCCAACTAGTAAATGAAATTATGAAACACTGGAAAACTGTTGTGGAATCTATACTAAGAATGTAGGCAGTGGACAAACCGTCATATATGAAGTCACACTACTTTTTAAGCGATATTTAGATGTAAACTTCACTAAAACACTGTTATTAGACGTTATTTTATGTCTACTTTCATATTTACTACGTGTTTGGTATGAGATTGCATTCTATACATCTAAAAACGAACTTAACTTAATAAGAGGCATTTCTGACGTTTTCGGGATATTGCGCTTTTCAAAATAAATCGACATTTCTAAACAACACAACGCTGCCTATAATATTTCTTTTATGTCTTCAATTCTTTTAAACTTGTACTTAATTAACATAGACATTTGACTCATGAAATGGTGTCGGTTTGCGAGTGATTAGTAATCATTCGTAAATTTCGACACATTTCATGAGTTAGGTCACTAACTGTGCACTGCGATCCCCGGAATTTTTTTGAAACAATGCTACTTAAATGAATCAAGTACTGTTTAATAGCGACGATTTTCATCGTTCGTGTACTGTTGTATCTAACGGGCTGACATGTAATCAATAGGGTTTTCAAAGGCCTTGTCTATTATCCTTACCAAATAAACTGAAAAACCAGGATCTTTAAAATAAAAGGGCACAAACTATCCCAAAAGTGTAGGCAGATTTATATATTCTCAGCCCTTGAGTTTGCAATTCTCTTCGTATGCTGTCCAGTGTGCATATAACAAGTTTTGAATGATACCACACTACAGCGGAAGTAAAGTATTGGCTTCCCGGATGGAGTTGACAGTAAACCTTGGGCGTATTACAATATTTACATATGTGAGACAATGAATTCTCTTAAAAGCCGTTTGCACTTCACACGGAAAACGCGGAACTTGAACCGTGGGCCTTTGGTCGTTGAGTCAGGGACCCACGCCCTGTCGGTCACGGTGGCAAATATTTAAAGTCCAACTTATGTGGAGTTCATTTATCTATCTTGATTGAAAGGTGGCAAATGAAAGTCCTGTTTTGCTTTGATCTTCAGCTCGGAGCCCGTTGGTACGCGTCATCCTCTTTTGTCTTCCCTCGGGGCGTAAAGTCCCTAGTCAAAACGTAGCGTTGGTAGTCCGTCCAGCAGTCCGTACAGAACAGAGGGTCTCACTCTCATGTAGCCTCGAATACGAATAAGTGTCTTAAACAAAATCTTGATTCGAGTGAGAATCCGAAACGTCAGGCCAATAAATTTCTTGTTTCAGTGATCGCATCTTCGTCTTCTGAACTGCTACCTGGAACTCGCCTGTTCGCTTCTATCAGCAAAATCTTGTCTGCCCACAGGCAGACATTTGTTTCAATCCCATCCGTGAAAAGCAGCTGCGGTTAACATCAGTATGTATTGGAATTCGCGGAACATTCATATAGAAAAAAGTCTGCTTTTTACCTTTGACGGCAGCTAAGCCTGCCGGAAGGCTGTGTACATAGTAGGGTAGTTGACCTGCATGTAACTATTCAGGTGCCGACATCTTTCCCGAAAATAAGCTTTGAAAGAGCGAATATTCTATTTGGTTGTTTTTTTTAAAAAAAAATTACTTCTAGTCCCTGAGTAGGTTTTGCGTAGAACGTCTGGCTGACATCAACATAACACAGATTATTTAGGCGTTTACTTCCAAATTTAATTATAGGTTCCCCATTTTGACAGAATTCGAGCGTATGTGTTTCACATCTCCTGTCATGTTTTCCCTTCGGTTGTTAAGCCAAAGAGTCAGAAGTGTTGCATTTTTATGTTTACCTCACACAGAGCCATCACTCCCAGGTCACCGATTTGATTGTTTGCCAGCGTCAAGAACTTCAGCCGTCGGTTCGTTCGGAGGGCCTATGAGAGCCAAAATTGGCCTTGAAAATTTGACTTCAAAAGCGTCACGCATTGGTTACCAAAACAGTAATTTTTAACGTGAAAAGTGGAGCTAAAACTTTCCTTAGCTTGAGACTTGACACATGTCAGGTCGACACAGCGAACATAGACGACAGGGAGCTCTTTTAAGTTCGCCCGAGAATCATTTTAACAAATGTTTTCCTGTGAATGACTATTCTCGTTCGTCTTTGTTCCTTTATCTTAACAGTATGCGCGAAATAAATGAAATTACGACAAATTCAGTCGGTAGACGTAAAGATCACGTCGCATGCTGTCAAAACTGCCTTATCTTTGTATTATGTAAGCGTTCATCTTTGACAAATTGCCTCCCTTATGGGGGTTTTTATTAGTCTTGTGGTAAAACGTACTTTGTAAAAATCAATTGAGAGACAGATGATTTCGGTAATTGATCATTGGGTTACTGAAATTACATAGACGTTAAATATGTGAGCCAAGGACAGGTTTTTATGTTTCAAGGGGATTAGTTACACGAATGAAGGCGAAATTTCGCGTTCCAGGTGTATGCATAAATGAAGAAGAAGATGTGAGCACCGGAACACCTCCTTTATTGTCCTGAACTTTCAGACTCGTGCAGGAGTCCATCGTCAGAGGTAGTAGCAGCAACAGAACAAGCGACAGTTATAAGGCATGTAGGCCAATCATCGACCGACGGCGCAGGACTGGAGGTGACTGCGCAGGGCTCTGTACGCCGGCGCCAGATCGATAAATCGATTGACCGAGCTCTCATCCGAGACCCAGGCTTCAATCAATTCTCGGCCTGTTTTGTTTCCGGCGTGGGCGACTATTTTGGTGGCCGCAAAGTTAAATTCGTGACCCACTTCGTAGGTGTGGGCGGCCACTTGTGATAATGCGTCGCCTCATCGCACAGCCAGTTTACGTTCGTGTATGCGCGATCCGAGCATGTGCCCAGTCTGCCCTGTGTAGTTACACGGACAATTTTGACACGGAATGCGACACATTACTCCAGATTGCGCTTCAGGCTTTAACCGGTTTTTAATTTTCATGACCCTATTGCGCATGGTTGCTTTGGGGCGGTGTTACATTCGCTCCCGCGCAGCCCGTGTGATGAAGTCGGAGTGTTGTGGTCGTCGTGGCTGAGGGAGGGAGTGTTGGGAGTAGGGTATGAGCGGTCGGTATGTCAAACACTATCTTCCCTCTTCTCTTCTTGCATTTAAGATCCTGGCCAGTGTACGTCGTGGACCAGGGGGTGTGCGGTACGCCTAGGTGTGGGTCCGGCCGTGCCAGCTACTTGCGCCCCCTCCTGCCTTCGGTTATCTTAACTCCATCTTGACAGCGAGTGCAGGCGGGGTAGGAGGAGAAAATGCGGTAGGTGCTTCGCAAATCCACTATAACTATAAATAAATTCATGCGCAAGTCACCATCTCTGCCGTCACCTCGCTGTGGAGCAGACGGTGGACATCGTCGAGATTGCCGGTCAAACTGTCGTGTTAAGCTCGCGGAATACGCATGATTGTCCTCAGGGAGTTAGGGCGGCGTGCTTATGGATAGTGCCACTCAGCCGACGACTGTTTGATCACCCAACCTTGAAGGGTGACGGCCCAGACTAAATGCAGGGTCACGTGTCGCCATCTAGGTCAAAAGATTTGAAAGCGTGTGTTCTGCCAGTATCAGCAAACCATGGCCCTCGCAGCCTAGTATGCGCTGACAGTTCCCTGACATCCGGTTACTTGCTGGTGGATGCGCTTGCGCTCCCGCCGGGTATACAGGTGGTGGGCATGGCTGTCCAGTCATCATCCTCATCCTTCTAACCCCCTGTTGGGGTGTTGTTGTTTTGGAAAAATCCTGGTCAAGTGTATGTTGTGGGTCCCCGCGTTGGCCCAGCACATCTACCTCCTGGTCCGTTTTGGGGCACCTTGTACACATACACTGCTAATATCATAAAATATGGGTGTCATAGGTCCAGTGCAGTATTTCGAAGAAGGCGCCATATGTATTGATGTATCTGTATAGTAAAACGACGTCTAAGAACGATTACAATGAGTTCCTTCCCCCGGCGAACTTGCGCATATTCTTCACAATCTCTCCCCTTATACGGTTGGGGGACAAATACCGACTGCCTTTGTAGGCCACATCGATGTGTATTTATTCGCCCACCGGCTCCTGTGGAGCGGAAATCATTGGCCGTACAACGAGGCGTCTGAAAAGGAGGGTACGCGAACGCATGTCTGCCAGGCTAGGAAAAGGGCAAAGTAGGCCGATTTCAAGTTCAATTCTTGCACATCTAACCGATATGAACCACCAAGCCAACGTCAAAGAAACCTTTGAAGTTATCTACCGGGCGGCAGCACACTACTCTAAAAGCCTACGCAAACGGATTCTAGCAGCAGCTGGGGCGGTGCCCATTCAGTTAGGGAATCCAGCACTCTGTTGTCGGAAGACGTTGACATAGGCAGTCTGTCTTTGTTGGCCGACTCTAGGTGCTGATCGCACGCCGCCCCGAAGTCCTGAGAACAGTCACACACACACTCCGCGTGTTTGACATAGAGACAATGATCACAACCTAACCCTAACCCCTCCTCTTGTCCCCCCACCCCAGCTCCATCGTTCTTAACACGCTGACTCCGTCATGAAGGCGTCGTGGAAACAAGGAGTTTGACTAAATCTGATCCTGGGACATGTTTAAATCCTGTCTATATCTCACAAGTTTATTCTCCAAGTCATTGTATTAGCCTGACGATGGATTACCGAAAACACATGTTTGCAAACTGACTTTTTAATATGTATTGTAGTAAATCCCACATATAAATGCATAATCTATTACTCTTGTGTATATATGAAAGGTATCTTACGTGCATAATTGTATTACAGCATAATTATCTACTTGCCCGTACATTTGACTTATTATTTAAATTGTATTACATGTGTAAATTTGGCCAATATCGCAAACCAAACTTGAATTCGACTACTGCACCTACGCATAACATTTTAACGTACCTCCGCAAGGTAGCACATTCCAAGGTCTGTAACCCCACACCCTGTGAGGTCGAGAGAAACAATAGAGTTGTTCCACTTGGTTCTGTTGCCTAAACGTTTAGCGACTTCGTGAATGCCCTCGGCACTCAGTTTGGTAAACCGCAGGCTCAGATGAACGAGACTACTACAAGGGAGACATGCGAATGATGGCATAATGAGAGCGACGATCTTAGATGTAACGGCTCCAAAAGTGCAGACTAATTGTTTTTCTGTATATGTAGGAATTTGGTTCGGGCCAGATCGCAGTTGGACCCTAACCCGAAAATCGGGAATCATTAACCGGTACCCTAATCCTAACCTCAAACGTAAAACGGAAGTCAAATGGGTCAGATGTGATTATGGAGTCCCACAAAATAGCCCCAGTAAACAAGCCCCCGCCACCTGTAATACGGGGCCTGGCTACCAACTGCGATCTAGCCGGAATTCGTATTCAGAACATGGTCCGCGTAACCAGTTGAATCTATGAATGACTCCTTGTATCGACCGCCGCGGGTTAAACTTCGTCTCCAGGATCCGACGACGTTCATCAGCAACAATATATACTTGTCAAGGTCATAAACATTTTTTCGCCAGTCATCTTACTCAGTCTTCCTTGGAACTTTCTTTCTAGGAAACTGAGCATGAAACATGGCTCACATAGTCGATCCAAAATTATTTAGATGTTTGACTTATATCTTCTCATGTTTTTCAGTTCAAGCTTACGATTCCTTATATCTTCGTGTAAAACAAAGGCCGCTCACAGCAGCTAACTGCGCGGGATGACTCTGTTGAATTTAAAAAATATTAAAATGCACCATTAAAGGAGTTTAGTAAAAAGAGTTTACAGTTTCTCGAGGAAAATGTGCCTGATCGAGACCTCAACAATATGGATATTATTCCAAAGGCACAACGGTCTACTGCAAAATTTTATTTGTTTATGTGTTTTTGAGCAACAGAATTTCTGCTATATCTTTGATCCCCGTCAGTAATGCGGACAAAGTTGCTTACCTGTTCTCCGGTGGAATAAGTTCGTGATATGTCTCCGGTTCGATCAAGTTATTTGCCTCCACCTTTAGAATCCTAAAAAACGTGATCCAAACAAACAAATCAGTACTTCAACTTTTTTTATTTTTAGAGAACATGTCTGAATAAAGAAATTTGCCCTACCTAGTGCTACACCGAAGGCTGGCAGACGCATTTTGCTGTGCAGTTCACGATCCTTGATGTTGACAACCGCAAGCTTTACATTTTATTCAAGATGCATTCTTTATTTTTTGCATTTTTGTTTACACCGACTTAAAGTCAGCGGCCGATCTCGTGAAATGTTAAGTAAAGTTCCAAAATTGTCTTCCCAGAATATCAGTTATTTCATAATGCCAACTTTTGTATGAACTTCTCTTTTATCGCCTGTAAAAAAACACTTGGTTAAATTGATTACTTCATCAGTATGATTTTTTCTATTGGTTTCCGATGTTATTATAAGTTCACGTACATTTTATAGTAAATATGCACAAAAGTATTTTTTCTGCGCCCAACTGATAGCAAATTACTTAGTCCTTAAAGTCGATACTCAAAATGGGATAAAAGAAGGTTTAAAAAAGTCTTATAATTCCAGATTACGTTTGAGCCCAACTTTCCGTTATCTTAACGTTTAGGGTTTTAAGTGTACAAGGTGTATGCCTTCCGTGTAAGGAAAATTATGCGACTTGCAAGGAATTTGGGCTAGGCTGTACACTTTATGGGAAGCATTAATTAACAGGCTGATATTATGCTTTTTGAATGGACAGGGAGAAATCCAAAAACCCACATAGTTATAAACTTCCTTGAAACCTTAATTTACCCATTCCTTAAGTGTCAAATTTAAAAATGGATTGATTTACTACCAAACGAGCATAAGGTAAACCAAAGTGAGCATGTTTTCTATAAAACACGCGAGTTTATAAGGGTGTCGAAAATTAATAGATAACAACGTACTTCTTAAGTAGCCATTTTGTCTAGTGAATTGTCTTCGGGCGACCAAGAACAAGTTCATTCAAAAGCCAGAATCCTGTTGTGTCTCAAATACGAGAAGTACATGCTTCACGATAGTCAGTACTGCAATCCTACTTAAGTAATCCTTCCTAACTGAAGATGCATTACAAGATTTCGCTTAAAATTTCATGAGATCTGTCACTAATTGCACTTGGGACCACTATCTGCTTCACCTGCCGATTTTGACACTGAAGCATTTCAACCGCCGACGAACTGCGTTAAAATCTCCGAAACATTTTTTTAAATTATTGGTCGGAAAACCAACACTCTAGAAACCCGCAGCCCATTAAACTGTTCCCGGTTGCACCGAGAGAGATTCTGCAACTCGATATACACAGACTTCTCCTTTAAGTTCCTCTGGCAAATTGGCTTTGCGTTTGATAGCGACAAGCCAGACAGATTACCCTCGACGGTTAATATCGCGAAATGGGTCGTTTATTCTGAGTGAATGCCTTTGGATCATGGAGTTAGTCTGGTACACTGCACCGACTGCTGGTACCCTATAAATCTGCCTCCGGATACTCGCTGACTGAGGCAGTAGAATTCTGCTCAGGCGAAGGTAACTGATGTGTGACAAGGACTGGAATATTGATACGCCAGAGGGCTGCTGCCCGGGACTGATACCAATGACCCTGACGTCGTCGAACGTCCTCTGTGATCGACTGAACGTAAGAGGATGCCTGATCAACACTACCTGCTGCTTGTGTCCGGCCCATTTTGCAGCCCTTAGACTGCCTTTTTATTGAAGCGCTAACTTTAAACCAGTCAATGACCATTAACAGCAGCATAAGATGCCAAAAAATTGTAACATTATTGACTTCGAGATGTTTCGTCACCTTTACTTTATAAAAAGTAGTCTCAGTAGTAGAAGGCTTATAGTGGATGCGCCCTATATTTTGCAAGGCTTATAACAATACAATGCAAACCATCTCTTGTCATTTCTTTGATTTCCTTTCTTATGGTGGTTGTTCAAAACGAAACCGACTAATTTTCATAACGTCTGAGAACTATAATCCACCCGCTATGAGTAACACGAATATATCTAAACTTGTTCTTTCTCATCTCATTGAGAGTATTTACGGATTTCTATACACCAGACAACCAAAACTGAGAACTTGCCACAAGCGCTTTTACTTTTTTCTAGTCCAGTTTCGTAGACTGCGCTTCTCAGTCTCTACGAATTTATCAACACTGAGAAGGTTTTGGTCAATTTTGATACATTTGCCGTTGGGAACCTTGTTGAATGTACACTTCGTATAGGGAGAACTAGGGAAAACCGGGACTGACGGAATTACTGATGAAAGTATCGGAAAGGTATAGAGAACCTAATGGACTTAATTCTGACAAGTAGCCATAATTCCTAATAAGAACCTGTATTGTTTGTTTGTACGCAAAGTATCTAAGAACTTTATGTCTTTATCACACTTTGTTTTTTTTAAAAAATAGCTCTTTGAAAAACATGGATTTTTAGAATACTTTTCTTCATTGTCGTCGTATTTATACTAAGAATTTGGTTAATGAGGACATTGTTTTTGCTACAGAAACCCTCGGTTTTGATAACATGTATGCATATCCTCTGATTGTTTTTCCCCTACTTATTTTATATAGTTAGATGAGCGGTTGCGTATTATGACAGAATTCTAGTTTACAGAATATAAAGGCCACTTTGCAGCATAAGGCGCCTAATTTTTTGCTTCGGTCCACAGTTGATATTAACGAGTACAATACTTTTCAACTTGCCTCAACTTTTTCGATTCTGCGACGAAGGAGCCGATATTAATTATCATCTGCGACGTTAATCCAGCGTTCCAAAATCTGCATTTTTACAAAGAAACAGTAAGTTGTTGTTCCCTTTCTCAGGGTATTTTGTCAAAAAACGTTTTCCGCAGGAAAAAGCAAGTATAACGCGAAATGATTCATGCGCTCAAGAGCTAAAAAAATCTATCCTTTTGCAGTTCCCAAAAATAGTCTAATCTGAATGATCATCTTTACTAATTACTATATCCCCCGTTTTCCTTCCTAATACGCAAGTCTAAAAATGAGACACTTTGTCATATTCCCCCCATATACCGGAAATATTCCTCCTACTCATAAAATTCAATGTACACAGTGATCCCTCATCGGGTTACATTGCAGAAAATGCGCGAAGTAAAAACTGCGTGTATTTTCATGCTTATTTTGTATATTTAAGCCTTTATAAACCCTTTCACTTATCTGTCAACATCTTTCAGATTTTTGCACGGCATAAACCTTTTATATTCTATTATATATAAGCTGAGATTCCACAAAACCAACTGGACATATAAAACCTGCGATAGAGTGAAGCCTCTTAAGTTGAAGCGTGACATAGCAAGGGATCACTGCAAAAAAGAGGACAGGTTTGCGTTACATCCTGGAATTCATTGTCCTTTTGCGATTTCTTTAGACCTGACCTTTACCCATGAAGATTTAGTCATCTAAACTTCTCTCTACCCGTTGGTAGTTGAAGTATTGAAACGTACATAAGTGTGTGCAAACCCTTGAAATTGAGAAACAACGGCTTCAGTTGAGTGTAGATATCTTCATCGAATTTCCATCCTGCGAAAATCGTATGAGCCCGAAGCAAATAACAAACCTCTTATCCGTATTTCTTGTACCGTATCTGGGCTTCCCTGCGTTTTTTGCCACAATTCAACACATGGTTGTTGAAAATGCAGATTGTCTACAATCTTGAACGTTTTAGGATCTGAAATGTGATAAAAGCAAAGTATTTACGTCAAAAGACAAATTTAGTCTTTTAAATATTTTTGGCAGTTATAATTTTGCTGTTTTCATTCAAACAGTATGTAAGTTGCCTAACTCTAAATTCATTTTCTTTGTCCATTATGCAGTACACATTCTGTGGTTTTGTCGAGTTCTGAAAACACTAAACCCACTTGGTGCCGAAAAAAGGAACTATCGAATTTCACAAATCCAGCAGTCGTCTTCTCGGTAATCCAAGTGGTAGAACATTCGGCTGAAATTCGGGTGATAAGTGGTTCAAACACCTGCCCAAACAAGTTTCTTGGTTGGTGAATTACGCGATTTCAGTAGATTTTAAGATAAAAACACAACTGCTAGTTCCTTAATGTACCGACCACAATGGTCTTCATTTGCTGAATTAGACCCTCGTTTTGGAGAAGATTTTGTAAGTACATGCATTTTGCAAAGACTCTCGAACAGTTTTTCACAAAACTTTTTGTTAAAAGTAATATGCTACTGCGGAATTCGTCAACCTCCTGGTGTACCTGAAGAATCATCCGAGTCCACGGTACCTGGCTGTATAGACGTTGCAGTTTTTCGTGTCGACTCTTTTTTGTTGTTTTTCTACAATTGATAGGTGAAAAATAAACATTTATGACAGAGAAAAACGTTCGAAAAACGTAACCAACTACCTTAGTTAACTTTTACATGAATTAAACGTGAATAGGCACAAACGGAGAATCTGCATTGATTAATGCTAAATTTAGCGTACCCGCGGAGTCTTCTCAGGCAAAATTATTTGCTTGAATTTTAGGACTGGTATGGAAGAAAGTCCATTTTCTTCACATTGATGACTGAAGTTTCGTGCAAAAACTGCGTTTCCTAGCAAAGTTACATTAGGTAAGTAGCTCATACCTCTCTCATCGGAATTAATGCTCGACTTACTGGACTTCTTCCCGGACATGCTGTTTCCAATTGGCATATGTAATTTATTCAGAACCTCTCCACGGTTATTATACTGGAAAGTAAAAGTTTCATATGGAAAGTATCATAAACAACTAATTTATTATGGCACATTTGTAAAATATTTAAGTAACTCTTTCTTGACAAGCTACAACCGTTCGATTGCATCTGCACCATGTGGTAATGTGCCCTGTTCTTAAGATTCTGTTAAGAGTAAGCCTACAAAACTATGGTCTGATGTTTCGTTGGCTCATGGTTTAGTCTGCCATAATCCACTAGCCTGCCAATCCCAATGAAGGGACAGACGTCTAAGTGAATAACAGTGAAGTAAATCTAAATGAATCAAAGATTCCTACGAGCGCTCGACACAGTGAAGATGCAGGAATTATCCATTTTTAAACGTCTGCCTGTTTTTCCCCCAGTAAGATATTTTGTGCAAACCTCCATGATTATTGGACAATTATTCCACAATCGGACGGTAGTGAACCATAAAACACTTGAATTCAACATCTTTCTGTTTTAACAGAAAAAAGTCTATAGGATGTTAACGAGTCTAGTCTAAGGATACTGGACTAGATGGTAGTTTTCCATCCAGTATTCTCGAGTACGTTGCAAATTTGATGATGATTCCTGGGAAATTCTGTAGAGAAAACTTTAATTTGAACTCCCTCCTAGATTTATGTACACGGTCAGTCGGGAAGCAGTTTTTTCCCAAACTCTGTGTGTTTATATATGAGACGGTAATCCGGTTAATGAAAGGGAAAAGCTCAATCGCTGAGTCACAACTAGTCCGTTATTTTAGCCCAGTCAACACTGGTGTGCCAACAGACTTTAAACAGTGAAATTTTCGCCCTGTCTCTATCGCTGGTGTGGGGGCTTTTGATATGTAAAGAACCAGAGGTGTTCAGAAAAGTGACCGGGGCGAGGAAAGAACAGGCGTTTTAGTATCAGGTAGAGCATTTTGTAAGCAAATGAAACGGCGTTGAAAACAAAAACTGTACTCATGGGAATATTTTATACAGTTGCACAGTAAGTCCGTGGAGTAGTTTCCGTGTTTTTGGCACTTTAGGATTTATTCCCTTCGTCGTTTGGATCGATCACGTACTCCTTCCATACAGTGATTTAAATAAATTGGTCATTAAGGACACACCCCCGTGATTTAAGTGATAGGGGCACTTTCTATCAGATCTAACAGGGCGGAACGTATGTACACGTGCATTCTGTTATTCGATAGTTCCAAAGTTTGGAACTTCTCAGTATACAGTAGATGGGTTATCTGATGAAATGTTAACTTATATTCTAAAATATGCTTTCAGTTACAGAAGTTTCACCTACGTCGAGTTGCAACACTGATTAATATGCAGCATAATCCTGGAATATTTCAGTCACGGCAGGGTGCTAGCTTTTGCATAAGAGTCTTTTCAGCGGTCGTATGACTTCAATTATATTTTATAGAAAACCTGGACAGAATGTCCCCTCTTGTACTCAGGTGGTAAAAACGTTTGTCTTTTTAAATCATCCGTTTGAGAAAAGAATATATTGTTGGCTTTTAAAGCTTTTTAAAAATTGAATAACTGTTTTTATCTTACTTAACGCTACACTTGCATTTAAGCTTTTCGAATCACATGCTGCATGCATTCCGTTAAACAAATATTACATAGTTCTCTAAGCCGTCAAGTAGATTCTATAAAGGGCTGAAGAAACTGTTCAGTGGATGTGGACCAGGTTGTATAATTTATAAGAAGCACTCATAAACATTTTGATCCGATGCTGCATGAATGAAAATTTATTGGTCTTAAACAAATTCATAATAGAAAACGTTTTACAACCAAAAGACATTCTCTCTTCAAGTGTAAAATTAGGGAAATCAGAATTCTCTACCAAATGAGTACACGAAAAAATATTTTGCGCAATTTTTTCCGTAAAATGTAATTGAATTTAAAAGAGCATCGTAAATCAATGAGAAAGACTGCCTCTGCATACGCAGTCCTTTTTTGCAGAATGCAGTTTCTGCAGGCGGCCGAAAGGACACTAACTCAAAAGCTAACATACTACCGCGACTGAAGTAGCTTGGGATAATGTTGCAAGATAATTATTGTTGCAACGCTACTTAAGTAACCTTTCCAAATTGGAAACATGTTTCAGAATTCAGACCAGAATTTAATGTGATGACATATCTGTATTTTATTAACACTTCCTAAGATAGCATATCTACTGTAAACTTCCTTATATTTATGAGACTTCTCTGGTAGGCTTTTGAAAAAATATGTAATGTGCGGCGCTGTGTTCTTGCATAACAGCTTACCTGCAGCTCACATGGAACTGCAAGTACACAGCAAGGCATGCCTTGTTGTGTCCTAAAATTTCTCGGGTTCTTTTGATGGGACGTATTAAGTGTCTGTTAATGCAAACGGTCTATATATGGATGATGCAAGCAGTCCAAGACTGTCGTCATAGTTAGCATTTCCCATTCCTCTGCCCAATAAACGAGATATCGTCTAAACGATAAGTAAGCAGCTACTTAATTCTTGTCATTGTCAACCCCAGTGTTTATTTATGCATCCCAAGAATTAGTTGTGTAATATTACACAAATGATCCTTAGTGCAATCCGCTGCACAATAATGTAAGTTATCTGCACTATAAAGCATTTTCGAGATGTAGAAGGGAATAAAAAGCCCAGTTCTTCTATATCTTCAGAGAATCTGCGTTTTAAGTAAAGTCTCTTGAATTATTATGCTTTATGTGTTTGCTAAAAGACTTTATTTGATTCTTTGTGCTTAGTTGAGAATTTAACTGAAATCTAAAACGCCTAATTATAACACGAGGAATTTTTGAAAGGGTACATATTTACGCTTGCTCAGAGACATAAATAAACATCCAAATATTTTATGCGTTTAAACGCTGCCATAGTCACACCCCTCATAAATGTATAATTTACGGGCATTCCGAAAGCTGTAAAATATTCGGAAATAAGAAATACCGGTCAATCCGCAAAAAAACTAATACACTGGCTAAGGAAGGGCGGACATCATGGAGATGAAAGAAAAGCAGAACGAAAAACTGGGCTCTCTTAACGTTTCATTCGCAGCGAAGTACGCACCCATAATCGTGGCCCTTAAATAAAACGCTGTTTATCAAGCAAAACTCCACAGACATCAAATTCAAGATGGGCACTTAACAACTTGTAAAAAGTGTGATAAGCATTGTCGGGGACGGAGCATTGAACAAGGCAGCGAATAGCCGCGAACAAAAGCGGTTTTATGAAAGCACCAGCAATGATATCGCACTAAAAAGGGGAGATTAAATAAGATGGGTAAAAATACTACAGCCAGGGGGCGGCCGCGCCAAAAGATTTTAAGGGGCAACAAAAATGACGAAAAGTGAAGGCGGCACACAACTTAGTATACTCTAATGAGTAAGGTAAACCAAAATGTCTTAAACGTCGTCGAGCATTTCCCAGCTATAAGCTCGAAGGAAGTCATTAGCATACACTACAGTGTGTCCCGCCGAACACCGGTAGGAAGCAAGACACTTCCTGAATAATATATAAGTAAGGACCGGACTATTTTCTCCGATTGCTCGTTCCATCGGTTTGTAATGCGTTAAGAGAAGACTTACTGTCCCGACTCGTATACTCACTAGAGTCGAAAACAGGTCTTCGGATTTATTCAAAGAAAGAGCTCCCCTATTAACTGTCCTTGATTACTGTGCATTGTAGGATCAGCCGTTTATGACGTTCCTTCAAGTTTCATACTTTTTGTCTCCGTAATAGTCTTTGAAGGTTACGAAAAGCGCAAAACCTTGTTCCCCTGTTTCTAAATCATTCCCAAGAAGGATATGTCCTCTACTAGCCATCATATTTTTGACTGGATATGCATTAAGCTTGATTAGAGAATTGGACCGTTACAGGAAAATAGATGGGCAGAAGGACTTTGGTGTTCTAATGACCCCCTTACTCAAACCGTCACTGTGTTGTTTAAAAGTAGCTAAATGAATCCGGCAGTTGTTATTCGCATTTCTACATGTGTCTGTGTAAATTGAGCGGGAACTGTTCGAAGCATTTTTCGGTCCCTACTTGGACGGTCCATGGCTCAAGAGGGACTATCAACAACTCCAAAAAGTTCAGGCCAGAGCCTCAAATCTGGTGCAAAGTAGTGGCATTCTGTCGTACGAAAACGGACTATCTGGGCTCACTTTGCTTCCTCTGGATTACAGGCCGTTGCGGGGTAACCTTACCCACACCCAACGGATTGCTAGGAGACATGGGGGCGCCCTGTATTTCGGGTACTTACCTATGATTAAGTATATACAAGGGAGATAGGCAAAGTTTTTGAGAACCGTGTATATATCGTGTCTATTATCCCCGGAAGAATATGAAGAAGAGAAAGCGATTTCATGGGCAAGATTGTATTCAAAAATGACGTTTCCGAAACTCACTCATTTTCATCATCAAAGTCGTTCGCTGGCGTTCTTATTAGCCTTAATTTGTTCAGCCTTGCCGCCTGCCTCGTATTATAACCGTACCCAGCGCATGCACGTTAGCTAGCCTGTTTTCATTTTATTAATCATTAATTATTATTTTTATTAAAGACCCGTCGGGGTCCATTTAAAGCAAGTAAAAATAAATTTACATGCGAATTCTAGACGAGGTAGGCAAAATCTGTACAAAGTGCAATACATAGATTTTGAGATTAGAAGTCCGTTAAGAAAAATGATAAGCGAGGAGTGAAAAAAACTCCATATAAAAATTCAACAATGATTGGATTAATTTTACAAGAGAAAAAATGAACCCTCGAAAAAATAGAAACAGAAAATGTGGGCCGGACTGGCCTGCATGTGGCTGTATAGAATGGATTATAGTCGGACATCAACAGGGCCGAAATAAATGTCAGCTGTATATGGCATTGTATAACGGATTTCATGAAGGGGAAAGCAGGCGGGTCAGTCAGGACACGCCTGTAGGTGGCCTTGAATAAGGCGAATAAGTGGCGAAATTGAAAACCAGTCTCGAGGCGATAGGAACCCAGATGCGGTCGGTTACATTCATCAGAGTCCATCCGAGGATAGGGCAAAGGAGATGCAACAAGATTACTAGTATATGGCGAATATAGAAGGCTTCGCCAAGAGCATCGATGGTGCGCATTCTGAGGGCGCGATGCATGAACTGGAAAATTGGAATAATTAACATTTCTGGTGAGGGATCTTAGGTAGCGAGACTACTCACAAAGGAAGGAAATGTGATCAGATACGGAAATTTAATGGCGGCATACTCAATTCCCGGTGGCCCATTCTCAGTGTCATAGAAAAAGTTGTCTGGGAAGGATGAGGAAAATCAAATTTTAATCGAGTCAGTATTCATATAAAGCGTAGCCTTTTCTTAAATGTGTGTAGATTATCTGAAGATCTTATATTAATTGGAAGGTTATTCCAGAGGAAAGTATATCTGGAAGCGAAAAAAGGGAGCGCTTAGAGATGGAGGACGCTGGAGGAGGTATAATCAAGGACGAGTTGCAAAGATTGTATGGACGACTACTAGGGGTGAGTGCTGAAATCCGAGGAAAATTTGAACTATGATTAATGCGAAAGAGGAGAGAGAAGCCTGCTTCTAGTCTTCGAACCCATAAAAATTTTAGGTTAATTAGTTGGCACCTATCTGAGTAGGAGATATTGGGATGTTCCTTATCTAAAACGAAAAGCTTCATTCATCAAACCAAAGAATGGGTAACAATACTCGAGAATGGGATATACAAACATACGATAGAGCCTTAATTTAATTTCAGGAAGATAGAAATTGTAAGAAATAAAGCCACAAATCTGGGCAGCTTTGACTGTAATTCTGTCTGCGTGTGGCGAGAGATCAAGATAACTAGTGTAGCTTAAACCTAAATCCTTGATGTTGGTACATTCAGTCATAGGTGTACCTTGAAATATCACTGGTTGGGGTAGACTATCAGGTCCAAAACACATATAGCGACATTTAGACGGAGGGAATTCCATTAGCCATTTTGAGCTCCAAGCTGAGAGAGCAAGCAAGTCAGCATGGATTTGCTCCAGACAATGAAGGCTCGTAGATTTTTTGAAAGAATATACACATTTGAGATCATCGGCATAAATAAATGATTAAGAATATTTAACTGCCGCCGAGATATCATTTATGTAAAGCAAGAACAAAAGAGGACCTAAAACGGTGCCTTGTAGGACACCGCTTACAATAGGGCTTTCACTGGAAAGTGAAGATCCCACCAAAACCTTTCGTTTACCATTAGACAGGTATGACCTGAGAAAGTCTATTAGTGGACAGCTTCCAATTTAACCAAGTGTCTTTTATGTGGTACTTTATCAAAGGCTTTACTTAGATCAAAATAAATAACGACAACCGATAGATGGTCATTACGATGAGAGGTAAGTAGATTGAGAAACGATAGATGACATGTTTCACAAGAGCGGTCTGGTAAAAAAACCATGCTGGGAAGGGCTAATAACTTGATTGGCTATGCAAAAGTCGGTAGTTTTTACGGCGATAATTTTTTCAAAGAGAGGGTGTTTTATGGACACCTCGATGGTTCTGTACCTCACAACGACAGCCAGACTTAAATACAGGATTAATAATAGAAGTTTTCCAATAGTCAGGGAAGAAACCATTTACAAGAAATACTGAAAAGATTTTGCTAAGCAGAGAAGAAAAATCTCGTAGCTGTTTTATAAAAGAGTTTGGGATATTGTCCGTACCTACTGAGTGAGAGTTAATAAGATAATTTATCAGTTTTTGAATACATTCAGGAGAAAAATTAATGATGCGAAGAGAAGCATCAGACAACGGAGGAATTAAAGGGATTGGGTCAGGTTCAATAGTGAAATGTTTGGCAAAGGACGAATTTAAAATTTAAATTTTAAAATTTCTGCTTTGCCTGACTCCTCTGTAATGAAGGCATCGCTAGTACTAAGCACAGGCGGAATGACTTGGTGGGACTTAGCAGATGATCTTTGACGGAAGATCTGAGCAACTGATTTAGAAGCATTCCTGTCATTAGTAGCTAGAGACTCTCTACGCCTATCTTGTGCGAGCCTAATTTTCGGAGCATATTCAACTATTTCGACGATTCTTAGATGAACAGATAATGAGCTCACAGAAGGACCTTTAAACTGCTTCCGTAACTTTTTAAGTCTGTTTTTGGCTGATTTTGGCTTCTCTGATCCCAACCGTTGGCGGACTGATATGCCTTGTGTTCCCCTTTGGGTTCTCCTTTGGGTTCTCCTCAGAGGTGAGACAACAGAGTCTGTGGAGTAGATTGATACAGCACTGTTTCGCGCCTGTTGGCCTTCATTCAGCCAACCATAGTCCTGATCACCAGCTGGGACGGGAAAGAATAACATGCGCTCACACACCTGGCGCAGGTGGTCCACCACTGAGGTCTACCAGACGGGTCATTGTCACTCATCGAACCGAAGTTCATCAGTGCCTCGAACCTGCCATTCTCTGTCGCTTCAAATCGGATATCTATCCACTATCTATTTTACGGAACTCACTAGTCCCATCGTGCCTTACGGGCACTCTCTCTCTCGAGTCCAACCGGCAGGCGCACGGCGCCGCATAGTAGAGACAGAATTTTTGCACCGACAAAGATCACGGGGACTAGAATGACAATTTCTGGCTTATTAACCGTCGTCGGCCAATCATACCAATCCCCAAGTGTGGAACTCCTGAGGCTCGAACTTGCGACCTGTTAGTTAGAAGTCCAACGGCTTCTGGCCAACAGGTCGCAGAATCGAGCCCCAGCTGTCGCACAGCTCGGAGTGGGTATGGCTGGATGACGATGGCAAATAGGCCAGGAATGGCCATTGCAGTCCCCCTTGTCTTTGTCGGTAATAACAATCTGCATGCATACATGGCTATCTGGGCACATCATATCAGTCATTGTCGAATAAACAGATGGTCAGTAGGTAAAACGCTGTCAAATCTCCTTTCGTATGCCTGAACACTTTCCGCCAGAACAACCGAATTAGGTTGTTTGTTTCACTCTTCCATCAGCCGGCGCGAGAGCAAGCCGACCCTTACTTTAAGATTGGCGCACTTTGTTTTTAATCTGTATCGGCGGCCTCGGAAATTTTTTTGTTTGTATCAGTTTAGAAAAATCGGCCAAAGGATGTGCACGGTTTAGTCTGAGGAGTTTGAAAACCATGATCATAGTTCCTCTGTATTGCCTAGAAGAGACAGAAAAATTCAAGCCTTCCTTGCCGTCCCTTATAAGGTAGACACCTCAGTCTGCTGACTGGTTTGATCGCTTTTTGCTGTATGCCCTCCAGAAGAATGTAGGTTTTATTCATCCAGAGAGGACGTGTCTGGACGTAATATTCTAACACCGACTGGGTAAATGCTCTTAGCACTCGACCAAAAAGCCCTTCGTCGAAGCAAAGTAAGCATCTCCTAATCCATCCCAGTATGCCCATAGCCTTCTGTATTATCTTGGTGCAGTGAGACGTAGGTTTAAGAGTTGTTATCCACATACCTGGATACATAGCTCGTTTACTGGCTATATTTTGTGACCTCCGTTGAAATACTGATATTCAAATTTCATCTTTCTGCAACCAGAACGTGGTTCGATGCCTTGGCATTTGTCAAAGTCGAGGTTAAGAAGCTACCTATCACACCACTGTTGCCATCGACCGAAGTTATTTTGCATGTTCAGCGTATCGTCCGGTTTTTCTACTGAATTCTATATCTTCAGATCATCGGCAAACATCACATTCTCGCCTATCGGGCAATCAAGACAGTCGTTCACATACATCAAAAAGAGAATCTGACCCAAAACGTAACCCTGCGAAACCTCACTGTAAACGGTTTTCCACTCCAACTGAAAGTCATCAATGCAAATATGCTGACGTCTGCCTATAAGCAATTCACTCGGCCATTTGAGCGAGCTGTTGGTCCCATCCATATTACGCAGTTTAGATATTAATCGTCTGTGGGCAACCCTGTCAAAGTCAGTGTAGACCGCATTTACTTAAAAAAACTTATTCTCAAAACTGTCGTCCAGTTTTCCATTGATGTGAGTAGGTTATTGGGACCGGATCGACCGCTTCTAAATCCAATTGATTTGTACTAACAAAGCTGTTGTCCTCAGTAAGCCTCATCAGTTCCGTTTATATTATTTTCTCCATTAGTTTGCAACGAATGCTTGTGAGACTTCGCGTCGATCTCATTCAAACCTACAGGATTGTCTGAGGCCGTGAGTGCGCCCTAGACTTTGATGAACTTTTCGAATTGGCCGGGACTGACCGTCTGTGTGATCATCCCTTCAAACTGCAGAGGAAGCTGGCTCATTCGGACGTCCGACGGAACGCCATCTCTCACAGAATCCTTGGGGCATGGAACAGGTTCCCTGATGTAGCGGTTCTTTCCTTTAAGTACAGACTAAATGCTCATTTTCTGAGAAACTACTGTACATATAATCACGATTGTTTTAGCGGCGGCAGTTTGCGCTTGGCTCACACCGTTAACTTTTGAATCTTCGCATTTGGTGATGTAATTATTGATTCAATTTCTGTTTATCTATACGAATAGGGAACTCAAGGGTGAAAGCTTCCTTCCCTTAATAAACTGACTTAGACTGACTAAACTACTTGAAAGAAAGCGACCAGAAGGCAGTCGTATTTTAGAGTTAGCATATCACGCGTATAGCATTGTTTATGTCGGATAAGCTACTCGCAAACTGACAACGCACATAGGCGAACATGTGCTTCCGTTCCAACACGTCCCAACCACCGATGAAAAACTGACTTAAGCGGTTGTATTTCGCAAAATCCCAACTTATGCTTTGACCACGCTAAAGGAGAACCGTATCCATTTTTAATGGAAGGAGACGGCTTTCGATAAGGATGGTTGCCGCGCATACCTACGTTTCCAGAATGTGAAGTTGTTCTGGTGCACAAAATGTCCTTCCGAAATCGGTCTAGAATTTACTGGTTCGGTGAGATCGATACGCGATTTTTTATGTGTTTTCCATTCCAGCTTACCGCCCAAGACTCAAGTGTTTTAAAAGTTCTTATCCATCCTCTATCCTTATTCCTCCTTGCTGACTTTCTTATCTTTGCTTTACTTTGTGCGTCCGACTTCGTACGTATGATGCATTTGTTCGTCGTAGTACGAACTGTTCTCCCTGCCTAGCTAAGTTAGCCAGGAAGCTTTAAAATGCCAACTTGGGCTACTCTAGAATTCACGCTAGTTTAACTTTTTGATAATTATAACCGAGGTCATTAAAAATCAACTTGCTTTTCTGCAAACGTGGGTAGACACAGATGAATTCAAAAGCAAATTAAGATACTCTTGCACATCAAAAGCTTTGTGTCGTTTGTGTACGCAATACTTGAAAGGGCTTCGACAGAATCGGGCGTGCAGGGATAAATTACCTGAGATAGTAGCAAAGTACCCTGGCGAACGCATTTGGTGCGAGTGGGCCTCACTGAGCCGAAATAATGCAAACCTCATTTGCAGTCCCGTTGACGGTTTCTTGTTATGTTATCCTAACCCTCCTCGGGGCCAGGAGGGCAGATAGTTTTGGTGTTGTGTTCCATACTAATCAACACGGAAACGTAGCTTAAGCAAACATTTCCACCTAAATGTTTGTTCAGTAGTTAAATTTCTTGCTATGCGGATCTCGACACCTACTGTTATATTGATCGCCTATGGTAGAGGGCGCTCAGCGATCGCGCTGCGGCACCTACTCGTCTCGTTGTGCCTTAGGGTTCTGTCTAGATTCTCGCAGGAAGTCGCATAGTGACTATTACGATATGCAGAACGAGGTGGCCTACAGAGACAAGGGAGACTGGGAGGGACACCGCTGGCTTATTAGCTGTCATCAATCAGAAATACCCAAATTCAGGTTTGCAACCCCATTGGTTCGAATCCGTGTTCAATACTTTGACTACAGAGCCAAGAGCTTTTGTGCTCTCCTTTACCTTGTTCTGCGTTTATTATCTGGTCATAACATGCCTGGGTGTTGCCGTAGCATGTCTAGATGCAACGGTCGTCAGTAAATCTACTTTGACCAGTAGCTCTGCTTTATGTCCATTAAATTGGTGTCCCGTTTCGATTAGTGGTCTCGGCTCCTACCCCTGCTAGCACATTTTCGTCCTGAGGACTTGGTCAAATCAGGCTATGAAAGGCCGTGGCCCAGCCCCAAGGAGTCGTTCATCTGTTGCTTTTAGCTCAACTGATTAAGAACACTGCGTGTTTTTCCATACTGATAGTGGGGCAATCGCACAAGTAGACTGTTTTCTGGTACTTGTACAGGGGAGACAGGGTGGACTGGACGCCCGTGAAATCCCAGTTTCTGGCCCCACCGTGTGAAGGGGAGTGGGTGAGATCGACGACAGGGACTTTAACAGGTAGCGCAGCCCACCGCCGTCTCTCACAGAAAAGTAAAGGGAAATAATTTGCCTGTATGTTGCCTGATAATTCATACAAGACGAGCCAGTTATCCGATTTCTTCACGTCTGTGTATGCCGAGGAGCCGGTTTTTGATGAAAGACTTTACCCACCAATTATCAAACCAAGCAATACAATTACTAAAGTGGACTTCACAACAGAAACGGTAGGAAAAACTTTAAGTCAACTAAATCTCACTAAATCGCCTGGTCCGGACGGCGTACTCTCCAAAGTCCTGCGTGGAATCTTAGACCAACTGGCCTCTTCGTTATCCAAGATTTTCTAAACTTCGATGGAGGCCAAGGCTCGGCCTACCGACTGGAAGCAAGCCAATATAAGCTCCATAGATAAAGGTGGCCAGAGAAGAGCCCCAAACAGTTTCGGATTTGTGAGTCTCACAAACATCCGTTGAAAAGTGATGGAAAAGATAATAAAAACGGAGCGGGTTCGACATCTTGAAGAAAACAACTTGCTCAGTTTGTATCAGCATGGATTTATAAGGGGCCAGTCCTGTCTTACTAACCTGCTAGCACCCCTGGTGAGCTGGACGAAATCAATCGAAAGGGGCTTAGGAGTCCATGCCATGTGCATTGATTTCGGAAAGGCTTTTGATAGTGCCCCACACATATGACTTGCATTTAAAGTACGTCAGAAGGACGTGAATGGGAATCAGCTGAAATCGTTAGCCAATTTTCTAGCGGGCAGATCTCAGCATGTGCGTATCGGTAACGCTAAATCGGAATGGGCATCCGCTCACAGTGTGGTTCCGCAGGAGAGCAGTCTGGGTCCAATTCTATTCTTAATATATATGAACGACTGCCTGGACTGTCCGAACTGTGGGCGCGTAATGCTTGCCGACGATCTCAAACCGTGGAAATAAATAGAGAAGCCGGAGGACTCGCTAGAGTTACAAAACAGTCCGAGTCGCTTGCAAGAATGGTGTGATGAGTGGTGTTTAAATCTCAAGCTTAATAAATGTCAACTTATCCCATTACGATTTGGTAACAGGAGGCCTTTGACATTCGAATCTCACTACTCTATAAGGGGTCACTAACTCGAACCAGTCAAAGAGTTAAGTGACCTCAGTGTGTGGATGGCATCAACTCCCAAATCATCGTCTTACTGTGCCGACTGTTCGACCGTCGTTTCCGACTATGTCAACCGCGTGTCCCACAACAAGTTGAAATTAGGGACGGCGAATTGTGCGTGAATTAGTTTATAGTGTGCCAAGCTATCAAAGAAGGTCATGGGTATCCTAGGCGCGATTAGGATATCCTTCCTCAACGTTGACGAAGAACTTTTCGGCCGAGTATTTGGAACATTTGTTTGGCTGATTTTGGGTTTTTTGCGTTCAGGCACGGGGTCTCCGGACGTTACCATATTACACCCTATTGGAGAATGCATAAAGAAGAGCAACCAAGCTAGTCGGCGGATTAAGGTACTTACCTTATGAGAGACGCCTGCAAAAGCCAAGAATATTTCTCCTCTCTTATAGACAATACAGAGGGGAAATGATCATGGCCTTTAGGATCGTCCGGGGGCTAGGCTGTGCTCTTCAGTTTGACGATTTCTCTGAACTGGCGCAAACAACCAACCTTCGAGGCCACCAATACAAATTGAAGATAAAACATGCTAAACTTGAAGTGCGGGCCAAATTCTTCTCCCACGGGCTGGTTGAATGATGGAATGATTTGCCGAACTCCACTGTGTTGGTGGAAAGCGTTGAGACCTTCAAAAATGACCCGATAAATTTATGCTTGGTGATCAAATATTTACTCGATATCGATGAATGACATAACTGTTATGTAAATATGTGCATGTTCTTCGTCCATCTATCTGTAACTAAGGTTTTCCAAGACTCCGCCTGTGTCTGTTATATATACTGAATTATACGCAAGGAAAGTGCCCATGCTATCTAAATCGCAAGTACTTGCAATATTATCAAACAGCTTAAAATGGACTGCAAACGATCCCTCCGAGTGTGACATGGCCCCATTCACAGCAGTTTGGTCCCGCCTTTAGGACCGAGATATTTTCTAGCAAGGTTGCTAGTCTCTGACTTTTCCTCACGAGCTTTCTTAAAACTCTTTGTTATAATCAAAGTCCTTTGCGGAGCGCTGCTCAGGTGTAACTATGATCACATAAAACAAATTTCGAAGCAGAAGGCCACGGAATACTTGCCTTCCTAATGTATAATAGCGGGTGACGTATATACATACGGGGACTCCTCGTTCTTCGCTTGTTTCATTCAAATCCAGTCTGCCACTTTTATCAATCAGTCGTTTTTTTAAGTTGCTTCGTGTAGTGCGGACCAGCGCCTAGAAGACAAACTAAAGACAGTTGTGTTTTATGGAATTTAGAAAATGTAGACAATGTTTTCCCGGAATAAATTTGAACAAGGCAAAAGCATGCATGCTTTGTCGTCTTTACTTCGTTCGAATTTAGAAAACCCTTTCATTCTTCAGATAGAAACTTTTTAAACTCAGTCCGAAATTTGCTACAAACTATCTGAACTGAGATTCATTGGCTACGGCAGAATAACCGCGTAATATTGGTAGGTTGCCCACAGACATCCTATGGTATACAAACATTGAGTGTTTCGCCTTACCAGGAGAACAAATATTAATCAAGAGACCAAACAAGTGTTTTGTCGCCACACGTCGCAGATGTGAGGATTCCGACTCGTTTGTGAGTCCTTCAACGTCCTCATTGTGCCATCTAGTGAACAAACTCCAGTTTCAGCACTGCTCTTTGTAATTTACCCAGAAATTAACTCGCGAACTTAGAGTTAATACTTCGGAAAAGTGCTCGTTTAGGTTTGGTCCGAAAGTTGATATTAATATATGAGTTGAGCTCATGTAGCAGTTTACACATTAGAAAGCACGTGGAAAACTCGAGGAAAGCCCTGATGTCTCGAATCGCTCGCAGCTGTGTCATGCGACCTCATGAGATCGGTGAAACCCGTGTGTCAGGGCTTCTAACTAATACTTCTGCTGTCAGTAATGTAAATCGTTCAGTATTTGTACACTTTTTAGTGTTGCTAACATGCTAATGTACTTCAACATTCGGGGAATTTTGACATGTAAAATTACCCTTGAAATTCGATCATATATATCATTTTCGTGGTCATTTAAAAACCTTTACTACTTCAAGCGGACTACCACCATACCTTCACACCACCTGACAAACACTCGCGAGAGCTCCTGAAGGTCTGGCTTTGCATAATCAAAGTGTCGACTTCGACTTGCATTAAGAGGACCGGAGTAAACACCCCCGCTCCAGAATATTGGTTCATGAGGATAACGCACGACTGGCTTTTTGCACTGCAGCCCTTACCCACCCGCTTCCCGCGCGATGCCCGTACCCTGCCATCCTCTCGTCCTTCAGCGCACGACGCATACACTCTCCAGTAACCTGCGCCGACGACTGATTGTTTTTAACTCTTCGAAGAACCTCTTGCCTTTTACAGTATTTATTTTGGATATGCAGCAGCCCGAGGCAAACTATCCTACTTTTAAGGAGCCTGAAAGGTGTTATGAGAAATACTTCCATCATATTTACTGGATATACAGTCTTGAATCGGCATGAGAAACTGTTTGGCAAATTTCGTAGTAAAACTGACCGATTAAATAAGGAACAGCTTCTTTAAACGGTGTATTTTTCTCAACTTTTATTGACTTTTAAATTCAACTAATCTTCATGAATACCTACAAAATCCATTTGCTGCCTTACGGAATTTTAATGAATGAATGCTTTACATCGGACTTTATGTAGGACGATGCAGAAATATATTCATCGTAAGCCAGCATTGCAAAAGAGTGTGCTAGTTGAACGAAATTGCTTGGCAAGCACACGACGATTAGAAGGTTCATTTTGAGTTTTTTGTTCTTGCCCACAAAGCGACCAAGAAGAACTAAAATTCGAGTCAGTTGGTAAATGAATTAAGTCCGGAGTGCCGAAACGCCTTGCTTGCATAAGCAAAATCAAAACTCTCGAGTTGCCTAACTGGGAAGTCATGGAGGATCGCCGGTCTACCAGTATAGACCCGAGTGCCTAAAAGGTCAGACCGTGGATTGATTTATCTGAGCGATCCCACGTTATCTCTCGAGCATTCGACAGGTTCCACTTCAATCAGCAGCAGAGGTAATGGGCATAGCACTCCATGTAGAAGACAATTGACACTTGAGAAAACCAAGCCGATTTTTCCGGCAACATTGAAGCTTCGGATAGCGTTTTGTTTGTTTTGCGGTAGGTGCTCCACCGAAATATTGGAAAATTTGCTGGATACGAAAATGGCTTTTCGCCAAGGTACTGCTGAACAAACCGCGGGTGTTGCTTTACATCCTGATGAGGTTGTTTCTTTTTACCGGTTTTATAAGCAAGGTACGCAATTTCCCCACGTGCCATTTCCAAAGTGTATGGTATCACGTTAGACGGGGGACGCCGATCGAATGTGCAGGACCAACGTTCTATTACTATAACATGCCTCCTTATTTGATTTAAATAGGTACGTTACATTATGGGTAAGTCCCCTGCTAAGCTTACGAGAATAATTGATTTAATGGTTAAGGTTAAGGCTAGGTTTAAGACCAGGGCTTAGAAAGGGTTAGGGTCGGAGTTTAGGGTTGGGTTGCCTGCCACATACCGTCTTGCCAATCACGTATTCTTTAACCAATAACCCTGGATTAGCTGTTTTTCGCTCATTTAGATGCCCTTATCTGTATCCTTCAAAATGCGCGGTCTGTGCCGATACGTCGTTAGAATACTAGAAAAAGCATATGACAAAAACGCGAATTTTCTCAATGTCCTCCGCAGATTCTGTTAATTGCCGCTCCCATCTGCCCTACCGATAAAAATAATGCCAATGTCCTTCCCTTACTACAGGAGCCCTTAGGCTCCATTTTCTTAGTGGGTTTACATATCCAATTCTCGTTGGCAGGATAACTTTAGCTCCATGCCGACCTCTTCGTTTCTGGTGACGCTTCAGCGCGTATTGTCTGTTTGACTTTCACCTAACTATCCGCCTTCTTCACTTTCAAAGTCTTTTCCCTTCCCAAAGCCCTCCCACGCCAATAAGCGGAATCTGCATTGAAAGGACCAGACGGATTGGCGTCTGCAAGAATACAGGCCGAGGGCTGGCCGAGGAGGGCGTCAATGAAGTCGAAACTATCACCATACACATTTCTCCTTGTTGACTTGTCCCTAAAGGGATTCTCTTCCGGCATTCGCTCCATTATGACAATTGCTTCGAGTGCGGGATATGCTCAGAGGTGAACCCCCACCTTAGGCAAACAGAGTCCATCGATCTTGTCGGGTTTGTTGGAAGTTATAGGCTATTTTAGGAGTATGAAAGAAAATTGGCGGTATGTTTGCGCTCTACAACTACTCACGTACAGCCTAACATTTCTTCCACCAGTGTGTGGATCGCAGTCTTCTTTCTCCTCCATTTGCATTCGCCTCCCCTCCACAGGCCCCAAAAACCCTTACTCTAGTTCCAGGCACCTGTAGTTTTTACTCCCTATGGCGTCGGGCTAACCTCCAATAAGAAATTAGTAAGATGCATGTGGTGAAGTTTTTCAGGCCTGTTACCGCAACTGACTCTGATGACTATAAACGCCAGTGTATTTGAGAAACCGTTGCTATGTTTGTTTTCTTCAGAACGCCAACTGTCCCCCCCCCTGTTGTGTGAACTCCAATAAGTAATGTCGCCTTTACGTTTGTGTCATCAAGCAGCCACAGCCAAATTTGCGCTCCCCTTGTGTTCATTCTTTTTTTCTGCAGATCGGGAGGCGACTTCAGAAACCAACAGTTTGTTGGCCTGACCTTCCGAACGCAGATAAATATTCATCACCGGGGGGGGGGTAATAAACAAAATGTTAGGATAGCGAAAGTTTTGACGGCTACCGACCAAACTCAATAGGAGTGGTTGACAAGTGTTGGGACGCTCAAAAAGTCTGGTCCATGTAGTTGTGTCCAAGCGCCACCGATCCCTCATTATCCCTCAAATATCTAAAAAAAAATCCCCAATTTCGACGTTAGCTACGCAGACGCACATACTTCTCGGACCTATGCTACAAAATGCATGCACAGTAGCATAAATCATGTAAAAGTGCATGAAATTATTGGTAGTCTATTAACAATCGTAATCCCGTAGCGTCAGGTGAGGCTTTCTTTGTGTTCATATAGCAGGATCATAGAAAACAGATACGTTGACTGGTCCTTCTCTGAATTCCAGGGGGTTAGCAGTGGAGGTATTGCTAAGGTTACGGCTCCATTTAGGGTTGTAGGTAAGGTTAGGAGGGTTAGATTAATGACGATTGTTGTTAGGGCTAGGGTTAGAGCGAGGTGTGTTAGGGCAGATGTTAGGGTTTCGATAAGGGTTAAAGTTTGGTCGCGAGGATAGGGATCCCTCTGGAATATGGCGCACTACCACCTGTAGTATTGCGGAGGGTTCAGATACACGTATCAGACCAGTAAGCCTTATTCACTTACGGGCCCTTCTCTGGCATCAGCAGCACACATTCAAGTGGCCGTGGATCAACACAGTATGCATACTTGATCCATCAGCTATGTCACACTTGCAGAGGTTATAAATCCTCCTATCTCGTTCCAGAAGGTTGGCGGATATATATATATATATATATATATATATATATATATGAGAAGAAGAGGCGATCTCGGGAACCATAGGTTTAATAGCCTGACGTTTCAAAAGCAAACAAGCTTCCATCGTCGGAGGTGGGTTCTGTACGGCGCCTCACAGTATTTATGGGTGCTGAGCATGAGGGAGTGTTGTCGTTCTTACTGCTATTCGTGCAGGATCTGCTGCGGGGGGAGGAGTTAATTGCTGTCGTGCTGACCGGTCCCTTCCTCGTCTCCTAGTCGGGTGGGCTGAGTCGGGATGGCAACGGTCATTGACCTCGTCTGCATTACCCGCATTTGTTGTGCCTGACCCGCATTTCTCGTAATTGTCGCCCGTTTGCCTCTGCCCGTGTGCACCTCGGTGGTTGCTGACCCGTTGCCTGTGTCTCCTTTATCGGCCTGCTGACCCCCGTCATCGGTGTTTGGGCACGAACAGTGGTCACTTGGGCTTGTGGTCCTGACTTCCTGCCTTTGATTCCGTTGGTTGAATCGCACTCGTAGGGCCTGGTAAGCCGCCGGGAGAATCGTGCAGCGGTTGATGGAAGTTGGTACGGTGTGCCAGGCTTCGAGCGTTTCCCTGGCTGTCTGGTCGGTACCTCGGCCTAGGATTTCGGCGTTCTGGAAGGCGAAAGTGTGTCCAGAGGCAGCACAATGTTCCGCCACCAGTGAGAGTTGGTCCATCCTTCTCACTGCCCTTGAGTGTTCACTCATGCGGGTTTGTAGACGTTTTCCGGTCTCTCCAACGTAGTTCGCCTCACAGGAACTACACTGGACACGGTAGACGACATTCGCTGTTTCGCCTCGTGACAGAGGGGCCTTGGGCCTCATGACGAGACGTCTTATTGTCGCTTCAGGTCTGTGGGCGACGCCGATCCCCAGTGGTTGTAAGAGACGAGCGACTGCTTCGGATACATTCTCAATATACGGTAGCGCTCGCCACACTTTGGGTTGTTCTCTCGTTGGCCTTATAGCCTTTTTTGGTTGCCTGCTGCGTTCGATGAGACTGCGAGGATAACCGTTGGAGATGAACATCCGCCGAAGATAATGGAGTTCGGCTACTTTGTCGGCTGCCTCGCTGCAGTGAGTTTCCGCCCTCTTGTAAAGAGTCCGCACACAGCTACGTTTATGGCACAACGGGTGGTTACTGTAGTAACTGAGGACCTGACGTGTGTTGGTGGCCTTTCGGTATACCGTCGTTCTTAGGCTCCCGTTGGCTTTGCGGTGGACCAGGACGTCTAGGAACGCTAGCTGGTTGTTGACTTCTGCCTCCCTTGTGAACTGAATGTCCGGAAAAACAGAGTTTAGGATCGTGTGAAATTCGGAGACCATCTCCCGCTTGAGGATGACGAAGGTATCGTCCACATACCGTGCCCAAAATATGGGTCTGTGGGTTGCGAACACCAGCGTCTCTAACTTTTGAAGGACCGCCTCAGCAATGAAACCAGACAGCGGCGAACCCATTGGAGTTCCTTTGATTTGTTCATAGACCGTTCCTTCAAAGGTGAAATAGGTCCTGAGGCAAAAATGGAGCATCTGGATAAGGTGCCCTCGTTTAAGGTTATTGGTCTCTTCGTTATATTGACTCTCAAGTAGATCGCTGACAGTTTCAATTGCTAGACTCTGAGGAATTGAGGTGAAGAGTGAGGTAACATCAAATGATACCATGACTTCGTCTGCATTAAGGTGTAGACCCTGGAGTCTTTCCAAGAAATGTGCGGCTGAGCGGACCGTTGTATCGGAGCCTGATGTGAGACAGTTCAGACGTCGGAACAGCCATTTGGCCAGGTTGAATGTAGGCGTTCCGCGCAAAGATACGATAGGTCGAAGTGGAGCACCAGGTTTGTGCACTTTCGGCAGCCCATAGAATCTCGCCATAGCCGAATCTGTTGGTTTGATGGCCAGTCGTTCTGCTTTTGAGACGGCACCGTTGCTCTGTAACCTAGCGAGCGTCGTGTTGATTTGTGCCACCAGCTTCTTCATCGGATCTCCGTCGCACCTGATGTACGCAAGACGATCATCGAGCAGGGCGTTGGCCTTCCGAAGGTAATCTGACTTGTCGAGCACTACTGTGGAACGTCCCTTGTCGGCTGGCAATACTACAATGCTTCTGTCAGCCTTCAGTCTCTCGAGGGCGTCTTGCTCCGCTTTCGGAATTGCTACTCGCGATTTGTGCGCCAACAGTAAGGATGTAACTTGCTGTCGGATGAGATGTTTTGCATCGTCCGGCTCCTGGGAGTGCTTGAGGACCGACTCGATGCTAGCCAAGAGGTTAACCGGATCGGCGTCCGCGGTATTGAAGCATGCTGCATGTTGTAGCACTTGAAGCTGCACTGGCGTCAGTTCCTTGGAAGAAAAATTGTGTACCAGTGTCTCGCTGGGATCTGGCGTTGTTGGACTTAATTTTTTGAATTTGTGTCTCAACTCCCTATCTCGTCTAGATCGTAGTTCTCTGGCTCGGTTTTCGATGACTCCTTTCAGGAGTGTTGCATCGTCCTCTCCGATGAGCTACGAACACTTCGGAATTATCTGGTCCAAGACTCTGCGGTATTTCTGCAGTCGCAAATTACAGTCCTGGATAAGCACACGAGTCATTCGCCTGCCATGTTGCATCACCCATTGCTTCGCTCGCCCTGTGTTTACCGGCGGCTTGTAGGAAAGACTCTTCGGTAGCACACGGCTGTCGAGACATCTGTGGAGGAATTCGATTTGCGCGTACGTTGAAGACACACGAAGGGCAAATATATATATATATATATATATATATATATGAGAAGATAAGGCGATCGCAGGAACCATAGGTATATTTGCCTGACGTTTCGAAAGCAAACAAGCTTCCATCATCGGAGGTGGTTTGCGTACTGCACGTCACAGTATTTATGGGTTTTTGTTCTTCGTGCTGGCGTGTCACTGACTGCCAGCGCGCTGCATCTCAAGGCTTGGCGATTTGTTGTCATGGCGGCAACGGTTCCTCCTCATTCTTTGTCGGGTGTGAGAAGGGGAGCGGCATCAGGGCGACCGCGGCCATTGCTCTTGTTTGCATTGTCCGTTGTCTGCTCTCCGCGCATCTCGCCTTCCTGCCCTGTTCGCACACGTCCGTACCCGTGTGGACGGTGGTTACCATGCTAGTGTTGACGTCGGGCTGGGGGTGCCTGTCACTGTCGTGGGTTCCCGCCTCGCTGCCCCGTTCATACCTGTCC
>CACRXP010000726.1:197921-212903 GCA_902702965.1 Spirometra erinaceieuropaei
GCCGCCTTCTTGCACCACTTGGGGTTGGAGTGGCACACAGACCGGAGGCCACCATGAGGCGTCAAGTGATGAGACCAAAAGACCCACTGCCACGGCAAGAAACATCTGGAGTCGTTTAGCGGATCTGGTGCAGTTGCGGACAAAGCAACTACGTCGGAGAAACTGGAAGACTGCTCCGAACGCGAATTGCCGAACACGCGGCAGCGGTACGGAGAAATGACGCCAACTCTCAAGTCGCGGCCCATTCGACGAGACCCGGTCACACATTCAAGTTCGATGAGGCCGAAATTCTCGCGAGAGGGGATAATCGCGTTAGCCGCGAGTTGCTTGAGTCATGGTTCACAGGACCTCAGTCTGTCAACAAGTGCAACGACATTCCCACTCCATATTCCGTGCTGAGGCATAGGCTGGCCAAGATAATTGATCACTCGGGGAGCGCGCAAGCCGGTGAGCCAGATGACCGAGCAATCATCACGCCAGCATCTAACACGGGTGATGACATTTCGGCGATTAACAATCATGCCGGCCATCAAGCAATTATCGCACCAGCGGGCACCCATCCTTGACGAAGGGGAGCGCGGTTAATTGCTATAGGTATGCGGTAGCATAGCGACTGCATCCTATAAGTACTGCGATTTCCTGTGCACAAGTCACCCTTTTCTGCCACTGTCTCTGATGCTGGATTCAAGTGAGAGTCCAAAACGCCAGGCGAATAAAGCCCTTGTTCCAGCGATCGCTTCTTCTTCTGATCAATTAGTTCCTGGAACTCGCATCTTTGCTTGTATCGACAACAATCAATTTTGTAAGGGTATGACATGTAACTCCTTGGGAAGACCATAGTTTGCTACAATCCTATAATTTGGTCCGTACGCCTTTAATGATAACACTAACGCTACCATAACCTTAACCCAACTTTTAAAATCCTAACCCTAAACCAACAACCCCAACCCTGGCCTTAACTCCAAATCCAGACCGTAACCCAAGTCTGGTGACGCTGGTCCTAAGAATAGCCCACCTCCTGCACTAACCCTAACCATAGCACTGACCCTAGCCTTGAACTCGGTATAGGCAACTGTAGCGCTAAGGCGAAAACCCGCATATCTCATAACCTTATTCGAAACTTATTGCCAGGCAAATAGTTATGAACCGCACCTACCTAAATAAGATAAGTAGGTAGACTTTTGTACAACCGTCCAGAGGGGTTTCATATTGCTACCCTCACCGTCATTTTGTCAAAATGGGGTAAAATTTTCACATATTCTGACGCCGCATAACACAGCTGCATTATATAGATAGACTGTAAGAAACGTATACCGTATAGATTCCAGAAACTAGAAGATAAACTATTGTCGGAGTCTATTTCCCCTGCGAATTGGCGGTAACCCTGTATGTATGTTGACGCAGGATCTTCAGCTGGCCACAGGTTGTGCTAGATTTGTCTTGCTCAAAATATTGGATGCCATACAACAATAAGAAGTTCACAATGAAAACAAGGTCTTCGCAGCCTGTCGTTAGCAATAAATTTTCCTTGGTAGAAGTGCGCGCTAACAGAGTCTTCCAACATGCCTTATGGTTTCAATTCTTTCTTATGCTTCATTCATTATTTGAGTGACGGAGACCCGAATTTTTACGTTGGGATTCGAGCCCATGACAGCAAGGGGAAGGCTTTAGTACAGCCAACGCTCTGGTCATCTGAACTACGAGGCCCCACCTGGCGGCATGAGTTTAATCACATTTGTTGGGATTAGGACAGGAAGATATTTTTCCATTTCCGGAATTGTGCGCAGGTCTACCTTTATTACTTGGGGATGGCGTTTCTATTCGCACGTCCTGTTTAGGAAGCCATAAAAGTCAGTCCTACCCTTTTTCCTTATATATACCGCACTAAAGACATTTTCGGGGTGCGGACACAAGAGCGGGCCAATAGGAGATGAGACGCCTTATTGGATAGTGCAAAACAAGTAATCTAGTTTTACTCTCTTTTTTTGAATGGGAACCATTATCCACCTGCGTAGATATTAGGAATGTCGACCGAAAATTCCGTCAGCTAAGTGGAGAGGACGCAGGACGGAATTGCGTCGATCGATTTTCACCGTGACCCGGTTGATCATTCAGCTACTTTCCACTCAGTAAATGTAATCAATATTAAACCCGCCATCGTCAAACCTGAGACTTTGGAGTTTTTTGATGTTCTGTACGTCAGTACTCATCTGAATGAAAGATTAAAAGATGGTCACGTGTCTCTTTCCAGGTGTCGGGGGCATTTTCTGGCTAAAGTGCTGATTTTTAAGTCTGCCAAGCACTTACTCCTGCTCTGCACAAAATGCCATCCGTTTTGTATTCTGCATTAAAATTACCCTATTCACTGATAATGAATCATCGTAACCCGTAAGTGCTTCATTAATGCTGGGAGGTAGTAGACGCATGGTGGCCCATATTTGATTGGGTTACCTTGTCACCTTCAAATCCTCTACAATGCTTCCGCATATCGTACACGCCTGTTCACGCAAAGACGACGTCCAAAGTTGGATGGTGCCGTTAAAGTCTGCTTCAATCCCAACCTTTGCCCTACCTAAAGCCTTACTTATCGTCCGTTGATAGATGCTGACTTGACGGAAGCCTTGTGGACAGCTCAAATTAGGAGTGATTGATAGAATTGCTGGGTGAATTGAGAAAAGTCTCTGCCCAAGGGGCTTGACTCAAAAATTCGAGGAGAGGTGCCTTTAAATCTGGAAGAAAACTTTCCGATCTTTTCAAAGCTCCATCTGCAGTTTCTCGGTGTTTATCTGCGAAGAAAACTTCACGTGAAAGTACGACCGCCTTATCACACGCGAATGCTAAAAATAGACCACGGACTGATCTGATCTTCTGCGCGCATAAAAATTTGGACTTTATGGTGAGTTGAAGTCGCACTTTAGTGGACTTTTAGGAAAGTGGGCAATTAAATGATCGTATGACCACCAAGTGGACTTCAGTAGACTGCCGGTGAGCTCAATAATGGCTTTCCGTGCAAGTGGAAAATGTGTAGTATTTGAGGATAAACAAAAGACGATTGGAGAAAATCAGTGGAGCTCCAGTCTTTCTTGTAGTGGCCGGAACTGCTCATCGTAACATGTTTCACGATCTCACATGCTGTCGCTTGGATTATTAATCGGCATTTTTCATTTCGAAACTAAGTTTCATGAACGACTGATGACATAATCCCCTGCATTTTAACGTTCCGAAAAAAACTGCGCCGGTCCGTATTTGTTTCAGGTCACAGAAAATATGAGCCTTGGACTTTTCTGACGATCCATAGGTCCAGTGTTGTCAGCTGTACTGATTTAAACAACGATCTTCTGTGAAGTAAGGCGGCATAAATCTGAAGCCCTCGTCCCATGGAAGAGAGTGAAATAAGGCCAAAATTGCAATGGTTAACTATTTACTTACACAACAACCTTCGTAGCCTGTCAGTCAGTTGAACCGACTCTGGCTTACGTATTCAAGGGCTCGGGCCAAATAAAAGTACTGTGTGATACTGGCATAGAATACCGGTCAGTTAAATTAGTCATGCTTGCTAGCAGGGCAAGTTGTATTCCACATGCTGGTACCATTCCGGTTTCCTCTTCCGAATTGCCACATCTTCTGAGTGGTTTGGGAGACAGGCCGTCATTGAGCAAGAGAGAACTCCAATCGTCCATCTCTGACTCATAATGTGAAAAGTGTTCAGCAAGTGAATTCTGGCCGAACTTTATAGCGCCGGATTCTCAGACAACAGTTTCTTTGACTTACTTCACATAGTAAACTCCCACTGTACACTGAGACAAACATGGGCGTTCTCTAGGCAATCCGGTTGTCTGTGCTCTTTTGGCCAGTTATTTCCTATTGGTATTATAATGCCACGATCTTGCAAAATTCAGATAGAGCCTGCTGGTTTCTGTAGTATCCTGTAGAGAACTTTCTGGATTACTATTGTTCTCAGAAATATGCGGCTTCTGCCTTCCAATCCAACAATCAGAGCACTTAGGAGTGAAGTTGGAATTCAGAACTCAGTTTTCAGTACTCCTAGGAATAAGATGTGATTCCAAAAGTAAAGTTCACCAAAGCTCACCTTTTAGCTGCACAACTTTATGATCAAACTAAAGTTGACATGTTAAGGGAAACAGAAATAAGCTGACAAATAAAAGTGACAGAATGACACAATGTCTTTCGTATCTCAAGAGCCTTACTAGAATTTAGTGGTATGAGGGAACTAGGTCAGGAGAAAGGTTTGACGTCCAAAATCACTTGTGATGAACAAAGGTGACGTAATCTTTCAGATGGACCTGACTCGACGCTGACCTTCAGTTCGTCATTATCCAGTTCTGAGTTTGGCGACCGCATGGCTCATTCGTGAGGTCAAAGTTACCAGTACGGAATTTCGCAAATCACTTTGCTACTGTCTGTTGTGTAGTACTGTTGGACCAAAATACACCATTAACATTCCGAGCTGTCTGCGATGCCTTATTTTTGCGTAGGAACTCATATTTCATAACTGTTCGAATTTCCGACCTTTATATCCTTAAACAAGAATGTAAAAAAGAATTTGAACGTCTTTTGAAGCGCGAAATGATTTAGAAAGAAAAAATATGTATGAGAGTTGTCTAACAAAACAAAAGAATGTCAAAATACAATATAAATGTGGAATTAGAAGCTGTCAAATTTTGTCATGTCTCACTAAAAATTACATACTTGACGAGCCGGTGGGGTCTCAGGAAATCGACTGGAAGTGGGTGGGACAGTTTTCATGGGACGAAAGTAATTTTAAGGCCATTTGTACAAAAGTGAAGGCCAGATGTTCTGTAGGATGTCAAGTGGGTGCTTCTGAGTGCTAACATAATCAGTTATCAGACGAATTAGAGGGATTCAAGAGGTGAGGTTTTCTAACTGGAATTCCACATTGGTAGATCACATCCAGCGTGGTTTGTTGCTACATTACCGCTTAGAATGTGACGTAAAGTGGGTTGTGGCGGTTAACTGGATTTTTGTCGGTCTGGGAACTTGTTGTAGAGCTGGTCATTCGCGAATCATCCGTCACCAGCAACCGGTCTTTTCGCGACATTAGCTACCATCGAGCACTTGACTTCAGTGGAGTTGGTGGAGGCAACATCAAATAACCACCTGCCTTGAGTATACAGTAGATGTGCTATCTCATGAGCCGTTAACCGAATTTCTGAAATACGTTTTCGATCAGAAAAGTTTACTACAGCAGGGTCGTAGTATTGATTATTTTGTAGCATGATCCTAGAACAATTCAGCCACACCAGGGCGCCAGCTTTTGAACGAGCTCCTCCTCGGCCGCCTGTGCAATTTAAATTTGTATAAAACAACCACTTCAGTAGTATAAATTTTAGCCATCTATTTCCTACGCCCTCAAAAATTCAAATATATTGCGTAAAAACATGCATAAAAATGTTTTCATTTGTTGTAACACACCATACTAACAGCACAGGTACTGGGTAAAATCCCAGACACGCGAGTTTCGCCGATACTCTGCCGCCGCATGGCGCAGTTGCGAGGGGTTCGGCTCACCAGCGAATCCCCTAGCATTCCCCGTGTGCTTCCTAGTAGATAGTCCAGTTTAAAAATTGTCGCTTTTTAATTTCCTCAGAAATTATCTACGAAGTTGGAGTACATCAGTTTATTCAAGGTCTATAGGCTCAGACTGAGAATTTTATACATGAATATTTGGGCCAAAGTCCCTCAGCCACAGCGGGTTACCGCGTGATATTCATTAACTGCTGACAGACAGCTAGTAGTATACTTTAGGGTAAGGTGATACCATACTAACAGCACAGGTACTAGCCAAAAGCCCATACACGCGTGTTTCGCCGATATTCTGTCGCTGCATGGCGCAACTGCGAGGGGTTCGGCCTGTCAGCGTTCCCGTGTGTTTTCTGGTAGATACTCCAATTTAGAAATGGTCATGTACAAAATTCTTGATCTGAGCCTATAGATCTTGAGTTGACTGATCTACTCCAACTTCGTAGATCATTTCTGAGGAAATGGAAAAGCAGCAGTATTCCAAACTTCCGATCAACATTTCATGAGATAGTACATCTGCTGTAAGTTACTTGTACAGCATCAACCATGAGAGGCAGGAGCTGCCGCACTTCGGCTTGCTGTCTCTGCCTGAGATTGAAAATCCTGTGGCTAAGTTGGTGGCTGTAACGATGACACTGACTTCGGATATCATGAACAGCAGAAAAGGAGCCTTGCACCGTACACTGCGCCAACTGCAGACAGCAAGACGTTGGCGATCGGAGCAGAACACAACACGTACAGTGAGTGACCCATCTCATGAAATGCTGGCCGAAATTCTGAAATGGGTTTTCGATTAGGAAGGATTATTTAGGCGTGACTGGAATACTGCTTCTCCTGCGGTATAATCCTATAATATTTCGGACTCGGCAGGGTGTCCGGTTTTGAATACACTGTTTTTCAAACTCCTGTAGGAACCGTATTCGGCACAAAATGACTACTTAAGTAGCATGTATTTTCCTCATTGATTTTCAGTGGTCTTGTGAATTCAAATATATGTTTTAGAAAGCGTGCACAAAATATGTTTTTTCTACTCGTTCGGTAGAGAATTACGCTATCTTTACATTTAATATCCAAAGAAAGTGTATATTAAGGTTGCGAAAGTTTCTACTTATGGGATTTTTTACGACCATACGGTGTCCATTCATATAGCATCGTACCTGTCCATTTTCCACTGCTCCTCATGAAATGTACAACGCAGTTCGCATCCAATGGAAAATTTTATGGGCTGTATGTGATATCTTTTTAAAGGCATAGAAGAATATGTGATTTTCTTTACGCGGATTGCATGCACCTAGTAGACTGAAATCACTAAGCGCTAATGCAACAACTGATCACGTTCCAAATTATTCGGCAGTTAGACAACTTTTTTAAAACCTAATCATACTCCTTCTTCAAATATAAAATATAAAGATGACGTGATTCTTTATCGAACTACTGAAAGAAGATAAACTTTTGTTCGTGCTTCCTATAAAATATGGTTGAGCTTGCAGGACCATCGAAAATAAATGAGAAAAATGCATGCTACTTAAGTAGTCATTTCGTGCCGAACAAGTTTCCTATGGGAGTTTGAAAAACAGTGTATTCAAAAGCTGACACCCTGATGAGTCCGAAATATTATAGGATTATGCCACAAGAGAATCAGTATTACAACCGCCTCTAGGTAATTCTTCCTAATCGAAAACGCACTTCAGAATTTCAGCCAACATTTCTTGAGATCCGTCATTCACTGTAAATCACTCGGTCCGTGTGCTGCTGCAACTTATCGGACTCGGGAGCCGCTGTTGAATGATCGATTTATCGACTGACTTGGTTCGCCGAGCCCTGTGGCTGCTTGTACTTTGTTGGCTCGGCTAGTCATGTCCCGGACAGTCAAGCCCCTGTCAGTCAGATGACGTCAACTGGTGTGCCTGCCTGTCACTGCAGCGGACGCGTTTAACGGGCGTTTACGGCGCCTCGGGCATGCTGCATACTAGCGGAAGTGAGGACGCTTAATACTCTATTATTGATTTTTCGACCCTAACGTTACAGCTTGCGTACGCTCTGGACTGGTGTTCAGTCCTGTAGTTGGGACAAATTTGTTAAAAGCATGCCCACGTGACTGTGGTTAGTCCGACTGCAGCCGAGAGGGTGTGAACCATTGGCCCAACCGATAGACCGTTGCAGCAACTACCAACGCGTTCAGATCCCATCCTTAGGTCGCCAGGACGTGTGCTTGGGGTACTTTTAGCAGAGGACAGCAACTGTGCCAGGAGTGATCATTCCGGTCTCCCCTGTATCCTCAAATCACTCCCCTCCCTAATAGTTTCCATTCTAGTTTCACCTCAGTAATGCTCGTATATCGCTCAGCTGAAACGTCTGTCTTTGTGCACCGAACTGAGAGATGGCGTGAATAGCCGCAGTTAGGAGCCTGACTTCCTGATGAGGAAATATATGTCGAAGCGCGGAGGGCGAATTCAGTCGAATGGGATTATCTAACGTCGGAGCTAAAATTTCCCTATACAAAGCCCACTCTATTCGTGCTAACATTCCGCTTTGTTGTTCTCGAACGAAGTTCATGCCGACAGCACATGAAACTTGGCTTCAATGATGCGCGCGCAACGCCATGTATGGGCTCGCTCAATCAAACTATCACGGCACATCTATACCGAGCCCTCGTATTAGCTCGATGCACCTATTTTCCTTCTATAGGTGAAATTGCAGCGTATCTTCATTCCTCTTCATTTCTCTCCCCAATTACATGGGCATATATTAACTTGAAACTTCAGGCGGCTAGAGCTCAAAATTTATATCAATGAATACTTAGGAATCGTCTTCATGTATTCAATTGTAACGTACAGTAGGTGGGATAACTCAAGAAATGTCAGCCGAGATTCCGAAATGCGTTTTCGTTTCGAAAAGGTTAATTAAGTAGGGTTGTAAAACTAATTAGCCTGCAGCGCAATTTTATAATAGTTCAGTTACCTCGGTATGCCGGCTTTGAACGAACTTCCTTCAAGATGAATACAAAAGCTCCACTCTGTAAAATATGACCACTTAAGTAGCATAAAATTTTCCCACTGATTTTCGATGCCCTTAAAAATTCAATTATCTCCCATGGAAAACATGCATAAAAATATTCAGTCTTTTGCTCATTCGATAGAAAATTACGTCTTCTTTCAATTTTGCACTCGAATGAGGGACATAATTCGGTTTTAAAAAGTTTCTAACTGTGGGACTTTTAAATACCATGAAATGGCCGTTCATAAATCGTCATGTCTCTGCATTTACCAATGTGGTTTGTTAACAATATGGATCCAATCCACTGCTAAACTTTATGAAACCTATGGGGTCACCCGTTAGTACCGTAAAGAAATGTGTGGTTTTCCGTACGTGGAAAATATAAGGCTTGTAGTTTGGAAACCCTGAATCCAAGTGTAACGGTAGAGCGGGTTCAAAATTATTCGGGAATTGGATAAGTTTTATAAAACCGAATTATACCCTTCCTTCGAATATAAGATTGGAAGAAGACGTAATGCTCTACCTAAAGAGCAAAAGAATGAATATTTTTATGCATGTTCTCCATGGAAGATAACTGAATTTTTTAGGGCATCGAAAACCAATGAGAAAATGCATGCTACTTAAGTGGTCATTTTTTACAGAATATAGTTTCTGCATGCAGACGAAGGAAGTTCATTCGAAAGCCGACATCCTGACGTAACTGAAATATTATAGAATTATACTACAGACTGATTAGCTTCATAACCCTACTTAATTAATCTTTTAGAAACGAAAACGCATTTCGGAATTTCGGTTGACGTTTCATGAGTTAGCCCACCTACTGTAGATTACCCTTACTTTAAAATGCCCCCTCCCCATCTGCCTGGATTTTACTATAGAACACTTCCAGTTTTCCCAGTCGCTAGAAGCTCAATCTATGCCTGCGCATTTCTCGACCCGATATCATTAAATGTAAACTTCCATATTACAAGAATTTCAGCAGGTCGCTTCAGTAAGATTGCGTACCACTCCGTTGCTTCGGTGACGCAACTGTGTTTTATATACACCTCCACTACTACTACAAGTGATAATCGAACTACGAATAGAGCGTCTAAGGATCCGACCATTGCATTTTAGGACATAAAGCTAACGAATTACATTAACAAAGACTTGAAACCACGGGCGAGATATCGCCGCTGTACCGGTAGCCTGTAATTTATGGTAGGTTACGCTAGCACGATGAATGTGACACCCCACTGAGGGAGTGAGTAGTTTGCAATTTCTCATGCTCTTGCAAATGTCACCACCTGCTGTGACACACGTTGCCTCAACAAATTTCTACCAGCAGGGTAGACACAGCCAACTCTGTGGCGACCTCAATGCTTGGGAACAAACAGTAGATTCTCAGTCAATCCCACTGAAAGTGGATTTGACCAAATACGTTGCACAATCACTGCAGCTCTCGTATCCCTTGGGATTCGTTTCTTCTTTTAAGAGCGTATCCTAGTCAGTACCCCACCAAAAATGAGTCTCCTGACCACTTGCAGGAAAAGTGATCGTCAGTCCGAGGCTACGGTGTCCAAGTGAAAACTGCGTGGCTCTAGGGACACTGGATTTTACGGTGTAAATGGGGGATATATGTCAGTCCAATAGCCAACTGGGTCAGTGGCCGAACAACTTGAAGCAAAACAGGAATTAACGATCCTTACGTGGAAAGCAGGGCATAAAATTCGAGAGCTAGCGGTCTACCGCGGAAGGTCGTGCTTCGTTCCGTAAATTATCTCACATTTGCCCCACCGTTTTCTGTCTTTTGTGCAAATCTTAGAAGAAACGATGAGACATCGGGCCTGCTTTATTTTTGGCTTTTCAGAAAGGTACCGATGGGCAGGAATTGACACCGCATCTGCTCGTGCATCCGGTTCAGTAGAACTAAGCTTACTGGCGTTAACACTGGGAGATGAAGGGTGATGCAACCGAGAACATATCCCACAGGATGACGAGCCCGTAGCCCAGTGGCGAGGGCCTTCAACTTCTAACAAGTCGCGGGATCAAGGCTCAGGGGTTGCAAAAACCCGGGCCTGGTCATGTTTGACTGATGACGGCTAATAAGGCAGGAATGGCCATTCCAGTCTCCCTTGCCTTTGTCGATAATGGTATACAGTACTGCTTACTAAAACCCACGCAGTTGCCTAAAAAATTGGTCACATTGGGAGCAACTGTAGCTGCGCTGGTGAAACCGCCAAACACACCAAACTCGTCTGCCACAGCACACTGAGTCCAGACAAAACGTATCAGCGTCAAACAGGACCTCTTGAACATTCTTGCTCACGACCTAGAGGTATGGTGACTTATTGAGAGCTGGGGCAGTGATCTCCGAGGTGTGTATGAGTAGGAATCAGAGCGCAGGGTCAGACTGTCGTTGAGCAGCGCTGTTTTCAAAACTGAACCGCCTCTTCCTCATCTCCAATGCCAACTTGGTTAGTTCCCCGCTTGGACATCGTGTCCATGCAAGGTAATCAACAGTAGCCCAAGAACCACCTTAGTTAGCGTAGCCCCCAGCACCGTAACCCGCGACCCCCTGTCAGTGCTGAGTTTGGCTTTTCGAATACTTCCAAATGCACCGCAAAGCCGAACCCAACAAAACCACCAGGCTAAAAGGCCATCATTGACTGCTACGGACGAACTGCCGATGTGTAAAGTTTTTGACTATCAGTCGCTCTCCACGAGAAACGTGTTTCTTCTATTCCTAACAAGTCCCAATTTGTGGTACTGACACGACTAATGACATCCGAGGCAGTGATCCCGGAGGAAAGCACGCCTAGCAAGACCATTTGAAAACCAAAACTTCCTGCCCCACGTAATGGCGTCTCCAATTCCGAGAATAAAACCACGTCTATGAATTCCGACGGGGTGTTCCAAAGCCAGGTGACTTATTCTGATCGAAGAAATGTCTTGATGGACCAAATTTCGGGCTTGCTGTGTGGTTCCACATGCAAGCACTAGGAAGACTTCCAGGAAGCAACTGTCAAGTATCTCCCTTTTAATATATATGTATATGTAAACTGAGTGTGAAGCAAACTCTTTTTCATACCAGACCATAGGGGATGCTATGTACAGAGGACACCATAACCTGGGGTTTCAGTGTTCCCGGGTAACTGAAGGCAAGGGATGAGGGGATCGGATAGTAATGTGGTGGCAGTGACGTCGTAGAAAGAAAGAAAGAAAGCGCATCAATTGCAGAAGGAGGGCGGAGGTTCACAGCTGAAAATAACTTTGCTCAAACCCAAGCAGTTCCCAGCGTTAATGAAGAGGGGGGAGGATTTGGAAGGTGTACAGGGTGGACAGTCATAAGACGGTAATCACATTGCAATTTAACTGTCCCCCTTCCTATACAAAAGGGTGACAGGCCGAATGTAGGTCTGATGGCGAGACTCAAAGCTCCGCAGAGAGAGCGACTAGCCTCAAGGAATCGTTTTGCCTATTAACAGCGGTGGTGGTGGTCTCGATTGTCCGGTTGCGTGAGTGCTGGCCAAGAATGAGGCACGATGTCTCCCTCCGCAGCGTTGAGCCCTATTCAATAACAGGTGTATGATGCTGTCCCCGCCGTCGTCGCCGCTAGGCGTTCTCGCCGATGGAAGTGCCCTCATCCAGGGACATCTGCTGGCCATAGACAGCGGCGGCAGCAGAGGTCGATGCGCCTCCAATGGGATTAACTGCGCTTGGTGCAGTGAGGTCTCCGCGACTGTTCTTGACATCGGCGAAGGCAGCGGCCGCCGCCGCGGCAGCTGCAGCTGCTCCAGGATAAACGAAGGAGGCGGGATCAACCATAGGGTAGTTCAGCCCACCGTGCGCGGGGCGGGTGATTGAAGCGGCCGCGGCTGCAGCAGCCGCCGCTAGGGCCGCAGCCCTCATCAGGTCCAATGCCGGTTGGCAATGCTGACGCGGCCCCAGCTCCGGCTGGTAGGTGAATGTCAGGCCTGTGGCGTAGATGACTCCGTCATTGCGAGCGATGCTTATTGGCACCTGCAGGAGGGGGGGGGGGTGAGGGGAAGACATTTAGATAGGTAGATGAACAGGAATAATTCGGTTTTAAAAAGTTTCTAATTGTGAGATTTTTTAGTACCGTTAAATGGCCGTTCATAAAACGTCATGTATCTGCATTTACGAATGTGGCTTGTAAAGTTAACAATATTGCTCAAATCCACTGCTTAATTTTATGAACCTCATATGGTCTCCCCTTAACACCGCAGAGAAATGCATGGTTTTCTGTACACGAAAAATATACAACCCTGAATGCAAATGTAACAACAGGTCGGTTCAAAATTATTCGGGAATTAGAAAAGTTCTTTAAAACCGAATTATACTCTTCTTTTGAGTATGAAATTGGAAGAAGACGTGATTTTCTACCGAATAAGTAAAAGAATGAATATTTTTATGCATGTTTTCCATGAAATATAATTGAATTTTCAAGGGCATCGAAAATCAATGAGAAAATTGCATGCTACATAAGTAGTCATTTTTTGCAGAGTATAGATCTTGCATGCAGCCGAAAATAAGTTCTTTCGAAAGCCGACACCCTGAGGTCACTGGATTATTATAGATTTATGCCGCATCATGATTAGGTTTACAATACTACTTATTTTATCTTTTCGAAACGATAACGCATTCCGAAATTTTGGTTGACATTTCATGAGTTAGCACATCTACTGTATATGCCCAGCGGAAGCGCAAACGCATCTACCGCCAGAGAGAACCAGGTATCGGAGATCTGCCATCGCACACCAGGCTTCGGGGGTCATGGTTTGCTGACCATGGCATAGCAGAGCCATTGTGGCCCGCGTTTTCGTCTGACGCGGGGGGGGGGAGTAAATCTGTTTGAGTACGCACACACACACCCCCATAAGCACACTTGACGATTCCCACGGTCTATACGGGACAAGATGCAGACGCTGCTGGTTCCCACGCCGCAATGCCAGGAGACGGCATCTCGTTGTCTTCAATTTAACCTGCATACGCACACACGCACTAGTACAAACACACTTTGAGGCCGAACCTGAAACGGCCTGTCCTGGGAACTAGACAAAGTTCACACATTAATTTCTGACAAAATGGAACAGTTTAACACGAAAAAAACTGAAGCACTTCTCTTTTTTACAACAAGCCATATGAAGCAATCTGGGGAACTCACAGATGGGCGGAACCTTTCGCAGTTGTGTCATGTATGGGCACAAAATCGGCGAAATGCGTGCCTGTTCGTTCGTTACGTGTTCTCGGAGTATGGTAGATCAATCTGCAGTCATTGGTTGCGGTGCTCGGCCAACCTCCTCATTCCCTACACGTGCCTAGTGGCAGCTCGCGGAGTTTGGTTTAAATATTAATATCTACCTTCGGACCGAGGCTCCAAAGGCTTGCCCTGAGGAAGTTCACAGACTGACTTCCTCCCGGCGAAGTTGACACGACAGTTCGACCGTCGTTTCTGACGATGCCCACCGTGTGCTCCACAGTAGGCTGAGAGCAGGGACGGTGACTAGCGCATGAGTTAGTTTAAACTAATAGTGGACTTGTGCCGCATCTATCGAACTGAATTTTATTCCTGCCTAGGTATCTGAAAATTTCGGGGTAACAATCGGGAGATGGCACCCAAAAAATCCGTCCAACCACAGCGGCCTGATGCTCAAGTCTCATGTAGTCTATTAGATTAGTTTATGTCGCATACGCACCATAGCGGTCGCTCTGCAGCTGAGTATCCGGATGTCAGTGTCAGTAATGGTAGGGTTGGTCCGCAGACATTGTTTCGCAACTATCCTAAAATATGCATGTTTAGATGTGGACGCCAACATATTGTAAGGTATGTTGCCGTAGACTGAACCGGGTACAGAAAACTGCGGTTGCTCGTCACCTCAGGAAGCAATGGTCAGGAATGATAGTGCTAGTGTAGGGCCATAACCTACTCAATTAGATATAGTAGGCAACGGATATTTGGGTGCCATCTCCCGATTGTTACCAATTTCGGTCTTTTCTTAAATGCACTAAATCTCCCCAACCGTGGTCCATTCCGGTAACGTCCAAGAGGGTAGACGAACTGCGTTCAGTTTCCCGAAAACGAACTTAAGTGCTGAGGGTAGGCGGGAGGGGGGGGAAAGTAACGGTGATTGACAGTCAAGGTAGTTAAACGTGATCAGCAGTTTGAACGAATGGACAACTTTTCGGGCAAGAATGCAAAGAGTGAATAAGATTGTTGTCGAAAGCACCATGATCGCCGGGAAAAGCAGTGCCCCAGGAAATAAGAGGTGGAAAATACCGAAATGCTCTTTTAAAGAAGGACAACGTTTGGGGCTGGGCGGATTTTCTTGGCTTACTGCCGAAATTTAAAACCAGCTACACACCAGGGTTCACCGGAGGAACATCAGATTCGCCCAAGTCCTGAATTAAAGTAACCTCCTA